>VYXH01002104.1:11179-160733 GCA_013397275.1 Burhinus bistriatus
AAAAAAAGGTACTGATCAAATAACTACACATCCAAACAGCCTGTGTATACGCATTTTTTGCACGTGGAAAGCAATATTCCCATATGCGATGACTTCTTTATTATAAAGATGCATTCCTTTCAGTTATACTTAACACAGGCCAAGATTTTTCAGAAGTACATGCCAAAAGTTGGACTTCTAAACCCTTCTTTAGTTGCTAAAGTCATTGACTTTGATCTTCGCACACTGTCAAGATGCAGTAGTACCTAGCTCTGCAATCTCATAATCTCTGCAGGCCTTAAGCACAGTCTTTGAATCTTAATTTTAAGCACCTTTTTGTTATTAAGAGCTGAAAGCAAAAGCACTACTCTGACGTCCAGTTTACCATGTCCTAAGCTCTACAGCTCTGGAAGACAGAGTCATTTTCTTTTCCAGTTCCCATACAGAAAGCTGGGAAGCAGGTGGTCAGTTCCTGGTATTTCTCAGCACCAGGTCCTGTTACAGTTAACTTTAAAAGAGGGTCAAATTTAAAGACAACTCAATAAAGAAAAACAAATATATCTTAGAAGTCCATCAAAGTTAACGCTTGGGAATTTTGAAAATAAGTCATCCTCTTGGGAGGGACTGGAGTTAAGTTAATGATCATGGCTAATCTATTTGAGTCAAGGCACTTCCACTACTCCTGGGGTTAAACAGATGATGTTCAAAGTGGTTGCTGGAATCCCCTTTTATCTTCTGTTTGCAACGCAATAAATCTTCTGATATACTCTTATAACACTCCAGGAAAAGAAGATCTGAGAATCAAGATTCCCTAAAACTTACACAGGGGATTTCTTCAGAGCTGAAAAATTATAGATTTTTCTTCTCGGGTGATGCGACCACAGCCTGCCAGTAAATCTTGCCATTCTGCATGGAAACATCCAGCATGCTTGGACAGCTGGGGAGGAAATGTCAGATTGTCTGGCATGCAGCACTTACAGTGACTCTTGCTCTCTGCTGACATGCTGTACTTTGTCTAGGGTTTCCCATCACAACTGTAATGACTTTTAAAGATATGAACAGTGCCAGCAGACCACACGCGGTATCCCTTCCTCATCCCCCAAACCCGCATTTTGCATCGGTGACAACAAACCCATGGATATTCAGCTGGGGTGAATGATCAGTTCTTTCACGATGGCCCATTTCACTGGCACCACCAACACAAGCTTATGAAATTTGTTAGCAGAAGTTTGGACTCCATAAATACTGCAAGTTTGGGAATGACAGATTCTGTGGCTCCTGAAAAAATAGAGGGTAACAAACTCTTATCAGAAAAACAGAATTATAATTCAATTCTCCTGGACAATCCTTCAGTCTTTGAAGCACCTTTAAAGCTTTATTTGCTTTTGCAACGTGTGTTGCTTTACAAGGGCAGTAGTTATGTGAATAGAAGTGTCTGCACATTGCTGACAGGAGAGTGAAGAACATTGTGAGCTACGTAGCTGCCACCACAGCTATAGCTCAACTCTCACCCTCACTGAGGTCTTATTTCCTTAGCTAAACACCCCTGAGAAGACTCCTTGGTTGTTCTGAAAACCTAACATGAAGGTTGCTGTATTGTAAATCTCAGATCACAAAGCCCTAATATGAATTTGTAAAGTAATAATTGGTGTGTAAGTAAGTCACAGAAGGAGTTCCTCACCTCTGCATACCTCTGGCAGGAGGAATTCTCAATAGCTGCCTCTGCTGGAGCAAACTTGGCAGCTGCTAGGGCTGAGATGGCACGTTGGCCCTTCATATTCAGTAGCAACAAAAACAATCCCCTCAGCCTGATAGGCTTCCGTGGTTTTGAAATAAAAATATAAGTCTCCAACCCAGCCCAGTGTTCTTGGATGTGGTCATTTACCAGTAAAGTGCAGGTCTGGCATTGAATACTGTTTTGGAAACATTCTGATCTAAACTCTTGTCTTTCTTTACTTGGGTATTTTATTGTTGCAAAATGATTATAAACTTGCTTGCCACGGAAGTTTTCCTAGTATTATTCATTTTCCTTTTCTCTTGTTTGAAAGTGGAACTATCTTGGAGAAAACAATCAATTGCAGACAAGCCTTCAGCTTTCCTCCCAGTTCTCTGTAGGGATTTTGACAGAAATGGCATTTACATGCAAGTTGTTATAGTTGCTCTATCAAACGCAGAGTGCAGTGACAGAGAATGTAATGTCATAAAGTGGAAGATGGAAGACAAAAATCTGCATCTGTGCTTTCTGGAGAAGTATCACTGATTTTAGCAGGCTTACCTCAGTAGTGTCAAGATTAGACTTGGGTCCTTTTTACATTCGCATTCTGACGAATTCCACCAATTAAACACGTTGTTTTATACAGCCACAGGTTTCCTATCTGACCTGTAGCTGCTGGCCCGGAAGGATGTGAGTGTCCAGAGGATCCTCTGTCACATCTGCCAGTCACGTCTGGATGCAAAGATATCCCAGGGTGTTTCAGATTAGACTAGATGCCTATGTTGAGGCAATCAAATCTCATTCCTGGTATCCAATAGGTAGTCCCTAGTTATAGACAGGTGGTTGCACACACCTTTACCTGTTTGCATACACAGACACAGACACCCCTTACAACGTCGCACACAATCCACTGCAGCTGACACTGCTCCGAGCCATTATAGGAGCTTCCAGATTGCTCATCCATTTGGGATTTCATCTTTCCGTTAAGTCAGTTTTTTCCTGGTTTTCCCTCCATATTAACATGACACAATGAGGAATCCCATGCTCTTGCTTATCGTGCGTCATGCCATACAGATAAACAGAACATTTCATTTGCCAGTGCTTTGCATTTTCCATAAGCACATAGAGACAAGCACCCAAATAGACAGTATCAAAGTGGCAGATAATCATCTTCCAAACAGATAGACACTGTTTATTCTACACAGTACTCAGGAACTGTATGGTGTGTGTGCACACACATGCAATATCATGGAGGAAACACTTGCTTATTCCTGTTTCAGGAAGCGTCTCTTCTAAGTATATGTGTAAATCCGTTCTCAAAGATATGCAAGTGATCACACTAGCAGAATAAGCAAATTCAAAATTCTTCCCAACACCAGTCTGGAAGTCTGGAAAAATGGAAACCAGAAGATGTAGCTTACCTTGAGATTACTTTTTTGCAGTTTACTCTTCTCCCATTATTTTTCTCTTGCACATTTTTATTTCAATCTTTATCATCTAACAAAAGGCAGTAAATGAGTTCTTTGAAAAAAAAGTCTTTAGAAATTTCAGGAAAGAAAATTATAATTCCCATAACTCCTCACCTTCTTCTGAACTGTATCCGCTTTCCAATTTGATGGACTCCAGCTGGGAACTTGTTTGAACTTGAATAAAAGAGAAGGATTTTACCATCTCAGTGCAATTCAGTCACAGTTCTCCACTAAAGATCAGTCTTCCCAGTCCCATCACTAAAGGGGCTTTCCATGCAATTTTTTTCCAATATGAGGAATTCCTTTGGCTCCAGGCTTAAGGGTCTCTTACTCAAGGTTATTTATTGCTCACCCTGTGGGAGCTTCCGAACATTAACTGCTCAAACTTGGCAGAGGAGAATTGGTAGATTTTCCCTCTCTGTGGAAATTTCTATTGTATGAGCCCACATTGTTGCAGAAGTCACTCTCCTGGGAATCTGTGTCTCAGAGGAAATATGGGACAGCTGTGATTTGGCATGTGGCTTCCTTCCTTTTCTGGATTTTATTCATGGTTTATAAAACTTCCAACAGCACAGTTGCTCCTAAACAGAACAGGAGGAGATTGAAACCTTACTCTTGCAAGTGTATCTTGCAGGATTTCATAAGGGGTGCAGACAGTGCAGTGGTCGTTTCTTCAATAACACTTGAATCCGGTCATCTCCCATGTCTTCTAGGATACTGCTTACACTTTCTGACTGACTCCAAATATCAGTGGTTGTCACACAAGTTCAGTGGCCCAAAGAAATTTTTCTTAAAGCACGCAGCAGATGAAACTAAGCCTAAGATCATATGCTTTGTGGAGCTAGTTGCCATTTCCTTCTAATTACATTGTCCTCACTAGATGCTTTCAAAGGTTACATGTCTCCCCTAAAAGATTAGCAGCCCCAAAGCAGCCTACATAGGAATAATCCTCTGCTCTGTTTTTCAATGCTTCCAAATGAAACATCGGGATGTTTCTAGTCTGTCAGGAAGAGTCATAATTTCTAACTAGAAACTGATTACTCCCCAAATTAAATGCTGAAGTTTCCAACAATTTTCTTGACAGTTCTGGTTTTGTCACCTCTGCAGATTTGACACCACACGCACATACAGCAATTAGTTGCAGTCATGCATTTTAAAAGGCACCACATGCTCTGCATCTCAGTGTGTCATAAAGCTGGCCTCTACTTAATGTTAACAAATAATACCAGTTATATTACATGGGTATTATTTGGAATAGTATTTAAGTGTAATGGCTATTAACACGAATACATATACATTAATAGCCTACAAGTGCACGTATATATAGATGCATGCAACTTATTTCTCCACTTCTGTGGTACATGGCACATGAAATAAGCAGCAGATACATTATACGTGATCCAGGTTCTGTAGGTGGCACTAAGGGGCGTATAGCTTCATTATATCCAGTCACTTAACTTAAAGAAGAGGGTTGAGCACGAAGATAAGGCTTTTAGATTACATTTATCAGTTCCCTTAAGAGTTATTTCTTATATTTAAAGCAGAAAGTTCAATCAATTTGAATTCTCGTAAAAGACAAACATGTCGATTCTCAACTATGTGAGAGTACCTACTCCTAATGTCAAAATTAGGTGATATAATTCTTCATGCTTGGCTTGTTAGATCTCTCTGGGATTCAGAAATAACATAGTATATGGTTATAATGTACTATGCACCTGAAGAAAATAGGAATAGATTATGAATTTAGGAATTAAAGTAACATTTGTATTTGTACTTCTCGGCTTAACTACTGTAGGATATTGAATATTATACAGATTATCAGGTCACAGATAATGAGAGATGTTTTCTATTCATATTGGGCACTTATTTATGCATTCAATCAGCAAATTTTTAAAAAGCAACTGCTGGACAGTACACTGAGTATAATTTTGTATTTGAAAAAAGTATTCAAAACTCGTGTTCTGGCAGCAACCTACATAAAAATTTACTGTCATGAAAAAATGCCTCAAACAGAACTGTTTAACAGAAAACATTTAAAGCAACTCCAGAGTTCTCAGCTGTTAAAAGGTAAATCAGATTAGTTGCTCCATTAAAGTTTGTAACTGAAAAGCAAAACTGGCAGGCTGTATTTTTGCAATTACAGATGAATAATAGCTATGCAGCCCGAAACAATGCTGTCCTATACATCTTGATCATAAAATGGATGTACTTGTAATGACCTGTTCTCAAATGAATACTTAAACCTCTTCCATCACGGCTTGCTTAGCTGCACATAAAAGACTGGTACACAGCAGAATGACATCGTAACTTTGTAAAATATGTGACACTGTAACCTCTCGGAAGCTGTCTTCACTTTAATCGCATATTTAGGAAAACATTTTTCAAAAAATGACACATTTTGCAACATTTCGGTACAGGTCTGATAAACCCTAGAGCCATGCAGCTCATCCCACAAGCGCTGGCAGTAAGGTTAGCTGCGCGGTTTGACAAGACGATGCAGAGAAAGGTCCTGCTGTGGCGAAGGAGGGAGGCCTCACTGAGAAGTGTTGAGTGCCCTCCACTCCCAATAAATTGCAGTCCCACTGGAGGTAAAAGGACCAGCTCTGCTCTCCCTGATGTTAATGAAGGGGGATTAGGAAAACCACCTGCAGCCGGCAGTTGAGAGCACAAACTGGTATTTACCGATGGCGATTTGTCTGCCGTTAACTTATGACTGGCTGCTCAGCACCGCAAGCGCAAGCTGAAGAAGGCAGATGGATCACGAGGTTTGAGCTGGTGTGGATTGGTTTATTTCCCTTGAATGGAGCCACACTGGAGACGCACCAGAGAAGAATCTGCTTTGCTGAGCATCAAGAAATATTTCTCCAGCTATATCCATGTGGAATACTCTAACTAGAAGTATTACTCCTTTCTTATGTTAAAACTATGTTAAATATATTAATTTTCTCAGACATCTTCAAAATTAGCTGCTTTAACCATTTTTTACATCTTCCTACAGCACAAGCTTTTCATCAGTTTTATTATTATTGTTAGTCTGTCATTGTCCTTTGCTAAATAGCTTCCAACATGCTTCTGAGCCCAGTTTATGGCTCCAGTCATCTGGGATATGACAAATGTTTCACAGGATAATTCAGAAGATTTTCTTCTAAACCCAGATTTTACTTTCTTTGCACCCATTGGAGTTGTCTCATGTGCGAGCCCAGATCTGCTATAACACAGCATCTCACAGTGAGCTTTCTGAGCCATGGAAAGGTGTGCCTGGTTTTCTGGGAAAGCTGTGGATCGGTAGGAGCTCAGCCTCTGCACAGGCATGGCGTTTGGCTGACTGCATGCCCTGGTGTGGCTGGGGTTACTTGGGTTTCCAGATCACAGTGGTCTTACACAGTAGCTAACATCAGATGCCCGATTTTCAGTGTCAGATGTGCAAGGTTCAGAAGCACTGAGCCAAAGGCTGTGTTTTCTCTTCAAAGGTAGCAGTGATTTTGGAGTTCCCAGAGTGAGGAGCTTCAGAAAGGCTCAGTTTACAAGGCTCAGTTAGAGTTTATGATCAGCATTTCTGGAAAATCACTCCCCTGGCAAAAGCAGAAAGCCCAAGACAATGAGGTGCACTGTCCCTTCTCAGCCAGCGTTTCTAGCTCAGTGACTGTGCTTTCACATATGTAACATGGAATAAATTTTGGCCTCATCTTTATGAGAAAATAGGACCCAGCTAACACAGACAGGAAAATAAAGGGCAGCAGTGCCCAGCTCTCCATGAGCAGCACTCAGTGTACCCAGAGAGATGTTCTGGAGCAGCAGGTGCTGGTGTGGGTTGACTCTAGGGCTTTGTGACTCAGAGAGCTATTTAAGGCACTATTGTTATTACAAGGCAGAGAAGCTGCTGAAGCTACCAACACAAATATATCATTCCCACAAAATTCATTCCACATCACTTTAATGAAGAGCACGTTTCCCCTCTCAATTACTACATGACGATAATGACTCTCTGTGGTCCTGTCCACCAAATGACAGGGAGATAGTACTATGAGTCGAAAGAAGCAGTAGGTTTCCATAATGCTTAACAGCTTAATTTGCCTTATTGTTATCCCATGGCCTGGAAACACCAGGAGGATCAGATACCATTTATGCATACTCACGCACTTTAAACATCCCTAGTCTTTAAGATTAGATAGTATCAGTCAGGCATGGGCTTGGCCAACTGGCTGGGCGCATACCTAACAGCAGGCTTGACTTATTGACTTTCCAACTAGTCTTATATACCAAGAAATATCTGCTCCCCAACTCATTACTGCCTTTTTTGGTCCTGCAGGGACGACATACATATGCACAGAGCAGCTTGTCTGCTCCTTTGTGTTTGGCACCTGAGCAGAATTTACAAAAGGAAGGGAAGATCTGTCACCACTGAGATAAATGTTAACATACAGAAAGTTGCAAGTACAATCTTGTATTTATTTTTCTCCTTTTCTGTCTCTTCACTGTTGAAAACTGGTGCTCAATGGTTCCACAACGGTTTTTTTTTTTACTTCTGTAAAAAAGGTCTTCAAAAGATACACAAGAAATTCTGCAGAAGGTGAGAAACACCAGCAGACCTATTAATTCTGAACTTCTGAAGACTGACCAAAGTTTTTCAAGATTCAGAAGTTCAGGTATTTTTTGTCAATTGTACTAAATTCCAAGGTATAAAATGTGCCTTTTCCCCCTTAACATTTTCTTGTCTATATTTTTATGTTAATGTCTCTAGCAACTGTTCTTTTTTCTCACAGCCTCATTAAATGATCAACTTAACTTCCATTCTTTAAATCTTCTAAGCTAAAAGAAAGTTAAAAGTTCTGTAAGACAGTCAAAACACTAGTAAACCTAAACAACTCATGGTTTTAGAGACTTGAACTAGATAGATGAATATCTTTTTTGAACCGCCACATCCAGGAGAGAACAGTTGTCTTCTAAGAACGTGTATCTTGTTTGCTCATGTCTGAACCTCAGAAAAATGCAAGAAGTATGTAGAAAGAGGACTAGACATCATAGTTTTATTTTACACATTTTGATCAGGAGGTCCTATGTGTTCCAAACCAAGATATGCATGTGGCAGTTAAATCTGCCACCTTTTGAGGTGCAAATTGTAACATTGCAGGATATCTTCACTGCCAGATTCTTACAAACTAGAAAACTCAGCTAATACTGGAACTGATGACTTCTTTGGGGACATACTGTTCCACTTGCCAAAGGGAATCTCTGTGCAAATAACGTAACTATGCCCCAGAGAGCAAAGAAATTGATTTTACCCCTTCCAGATATCAAAGAAGGAAACAGCATGATCCTCACTGCACCAAGAAGCTGAATATGAAGCTATGGGGGTCAATTGCCTCAGTGAGACACTGGATAGGCACATTTGCAGTCAGCCAGAGTAGGGTTTGTTTTGGGGTTTGTTTGGCAATGAATATGAGGTAGCACAGACACCACAAAAAAGATAGCAAGATCATTCCTGAATGTGCAGTAAGAGATGCAAACTGCCCCAGGACAAGCTGAGTTCATGCCACCAGTACATTTTATACTGCAGAAATATCGGTCCTTTAGAAATCATGCAGACGTTAATGGCAGAGGGAAGGGGGGAGAGCAATAGCCAGAGGCGGATTATCAGCAGAGCTAAAAGCAGCTGCCCTTCGTCTCCTTCCCACCTAGCAGCATCTTATTAAACATTTAAGCCTGTCATCCCACCTCGGCTCTCCACCAGTGCACTGCAGCATCCAGCACTGATAGCCCAGCAACTGCTCTATGGAGACACTCAGACCTAGCCAGCACTAAAACAATCTGCCAACTTGATCTTTAAAAAGTTCATTCCACCTCGGGGCCAAAAAGTAAGAAACCATAGTCAGGCATTTTAACAGAAAAGTTTATTTTCTTCTGATAAATGATTTAAATATGGTCAAAGCAGAAATCTTTTGATGGCATATGACTCTATTGGAGACAGCACCAGTGCGGGCACCCACCTGCAACCCGCTCCAGGTGGTTGGTATGCCCTTTTGAAGGACAAATGATATGAGGGTGATATGAGTTCTCAGGCATCAGAGTGGGGTCTTACAAATACTGGGGAGATGACCTCAGCTGTGGGGTTTTTCTCTCAGCTAAAACAAACCACGTTTTTTCTGGCCTATATTCAGCCGCACAGCTTGGTTAATGCTGTGGAGCCGCTCTGAGCCAGGAGACAAGCTTTGTTGCTGAGGTCCCTTGCCTTCCTTTGGAAAGCTCAACTCACACTGACTGCAATGATGTGAACTTCAGTGTAGGTATCACAAACGTTTTGATTCCAGGAATACAGCAATCTGGTAAGCTGTCATAGTTGTATTATTGCCATGTGTAAGAGGAAATAAAAATTATAGAAGGTACAGAAGAGATGGTATAAGGGTCTGAAATGTAACCTGAAGGGTTACAAAACATTATTTGAGAGGAAACACTATTTACCTAAAGGTAGATCAGATCCAAAGATATTCTCAAAACATCAAACTTCAAATAAAGTTTGAAGGTTCAAATTAGATGCATTAGCAGCCAAGTCACTTGGAAACTGGAATCCTAAATCACTCTGGCATTTGAAAAGTATCACTCTAAGAATATTAAGCTAAAACCAACACCTTGAGAGTAACAGGGAAAGAAAGAGCAAATACCCAATATAAAATGAGAAAATGTAGTATGCAGTACCTGATCACAAAATGGCTACTTCATAACTACAGTACTTTTTGTTTCATTTAAAGGGTTGACACCCTGAGAAGGTGCGTTGGGAAAAAACTCCTATGAGAACTGATTGCTGAAAGAGTCAATTGTTTTGAAGCTCCATCTCAGAATTAACTGAGGGGTATCTTTGGGTTTCAGAGACTCTGTGGATTGCATTGTCTTCTTTTGGGTCTACAGCAATCCCATTAACCAGGGAACTGGGAAACATCGAGTGTTCGGCATCACACCGTCAGAGCACCCAAGAACACTGATAAGTGGAACCTCATCACATCCCTCTGAGCTGTACAGTAGAGATACTTGCATGCTTAAAATTAAGCATGTGTGTAAGTGTTTGTAGGACTGAGGCCAAAGGTTGCCACGGCAGCCAAGGGAATACCTGCCCAACCTCTTCAAGGCAAGGATATTTTGTTTGTAAAAGGATATTTTAACCTTCAGAGGCCATGGACTACGTAGTGGTAATGTGACCTTTAACTTCTCCAGATCAAATGTTTATACAGGTGCTCTCATTTCCTGAAAGAGGAGCAGAGGTTTGAATATTATACAAACACTATTAATTTAAATATTTTTCCCAGTTGCTGTTTCATGCCATTGAAAATAAATATATTTATCATTTTTACTCAGATCCATGCACGGAGCATAAGATTTTGAAAATGCCTATGGTCATCTGGTGGAAGTTATTAGAGTACATGCAAAAGGAGGCACCTTAGTGCTATCTAGCTTGAATTCTAGAGACTATAACAATGAGAAATTTCACAGGAAAAAGCTCCAAAATTTCCCGTAAGTGTTATGAGGTAATTCTAGTGCTACAGGATCTGGTGATTGAGTGAAAGAAGGCCAGAGGTCCTGGGACTGGGATTCCTATGGTTCCTAAGTCAGTTCTGAGGCTGACACCAAGGGGGTTTCCTTGTCCTAGTTTGATGGCAATGTTAAGAGTCTGAAGCAGGAACACCAGCTTTTCATGGGAAATGTCTCAGCTACAAAAATTTCTTAGTTGATCCCTCTCTGCCTATTTGAAATTGATAAAAATGTTGCTTTCCACATCTCTTGGCAATGACCTGCTTTTCCACTGGCTCAGGACAACCCAGCGTCCCAGCCAAGACTTTCCCTCTGGATCGGTACCACCATGGAGTGCTGCGTGGGGTTGGGCTGAGTGAGTGTTAGTTGCTGCATTTGCTTTTCCTGTAGATCCATTTAGCTCAAGTCTGGAAAGCACAGAGACATAAAATCTTTAAAAAATGCTGCACATGAATGATTTCACATCCGCCCATGAGCTCGGAGCCAATTAATTAATGAGATGAGATTCTGGCTGCCACCTTGCCAACTTTGGACCATGTCTCAGACTCTCAGATAGGTGATTTAAAACAGATGCTTAGAAAAGCACCATGTGAATCATACAAGGCACGTTTGCTGTGCTTTGTTAACCAGGTTGAAAGTTAAAGCAAGCAAGCAGGTTGTGTTGAAAACACGGACAAATCCAGTAGTATGCTTTTCTCAGGTTGTAAGTGAGAAATAAGTGTCCTCCAGAAATTACACTGCAGGAAATTTCTTCCATTTAATTTGCAGCCTGGGTCAATTTCTAGATGTCTTCGTACCTTGAACACTGTGTTCAGTTTTGGGTCCCTCACTGCAAGAAAGATACTGAGGTGCTGGAGCGTGTCCACAGACAGAGCTCAGATCACAAGTCTTATGAGGAGCTGCTGAGGCAACTGTTTAGCCTGGAGAAAAGGAGGCTGAGGGGAGACCTTATCGTTCTCTACAACTACCTGAAAGCAGGTTGTAGTGAGGTGGGGGTCGGTCTCTTCTCCCAAGTAACAAGCGATAGGACAAGAGGAAATGGCCTCAAGTTACACCAGGGGAGGTTTAGACTGGACATTAGGAAAAATTTCTTCACAGAAAGGATTGTCAAACATTGGAACAGGCTGCCCAGGGAAGTGGTGGAATCACCAGCCCTGGAGGTATTTAAAAGACGTGTAGACATGGTGCTTAGGGACATGGTTTATTGGCGGACTTGGCAGTGTCGGGTTTACAGTTGAACTTGATGATCTTCAGGGTCTTTTCCAACCTAAATGATTCTACGACTCTATGATTCTGTATATATCTATGAATATATGTATATATCAACAGAACTTATAAGATAAAGAGACAGTGCTCTCCTATTTGTATAGATGAGCAAGCCCTAGATGGACTGTGAGATGTTTTAAAGCCAGCTGGGAAGTAAATAATGGAAAAGTAAAACTCCTTTTAGTTTCACGGCATTGGAACATGCTGAAATTAGTGGGGGTTCAAAGGGAACATGGTGTTCTAGTTCCTTATTACCAGCTCCTTATAAAATGACATGTCTACTGAGACCCTCTCTATAATGGCAACCAAGACTATTGCAGAATGCCTTCTTGGTACTTAATTGTTTCTATAATTGTCTGTTTGGTTAATGGGAAGCCAATGCTGAAGTTTTCTCCAGGAGGCAGAAAAGACTGCAGCTTTCTCATTTCATGATCATTTTACAAACAGTGTGCCCTTTCTCTCAACACAAGCAAAGGGAAGGCACTTGAGAAATTATTCAGACAGCTCTCCCTGCACTTTTTATTCAGGCAGAGTTGGAGCTTGTCATCAGGCTGTATGTACTGAAGGTCTCGTGCTGCTCATCCTGTCGTGATGGACTTCTTATTTTCACGACTTTCCAAAAGTTGCAGTGTCCTAACATTAGATTAACACAGCTTTCTGGAGGCTGTTTATTCACTAACAGCATGAGCCAAGCCCCATGAAAATCACTGATTTTCACAGAGTAGGGGGTCTGTAACTGCATTATGATATAGAGAAGAGCATTAGAAATAATTTGAGACAAGTCACTTCAAATGAAAGATCTCTTTAACTCAAGACCACCTCTGTGCAGAAAAGTTGACAGGCAAATTCTGCTCTCCCTTAGAAAAACAGGCAGAAAAGGGAAATGGGGATTTTGAATGAGACACTTGAAGTTTACCTAAATATTCCCCAGGGAACAAAAAGGGTTATATACAGATATATTTGAGGATGTAAAATCAGCCTTGACTGACCATATGGGGAAATACTCTGTTCACAGATACTGCAACTGTGATGCTATTTCAAAATTTGACTGTTTGTGGTGGACTTCCTCTCTTCTTTCTGCAGAGCATTTTAGGTTGCTTTTTGAACTTGCTGAGTGAATTCCAGGTGTATTCCATTATGCCCAGGATCCTGGAAATCTATTTATTTAGTGCCTTAGTAGATGTGTGACTTTTGTTGGATGATTATAAACTCTGTTTTGAGACATGCTTTGTTTTTCTAGCTTGTTTCTGACATCCACAGAGCTGGATCTTTTTGTGTCCTTGGTTTTTAGAAATTGTGGTTTGTTACTTCAGATCTCTTCTTCACTGCATACTTTTTTTTTGTGCAGAATGACAGTCAGAGCTCCACATGCACAACATATTTTGCCAAAACACAAGCCAAACCAGACCTTCCAGAGGTGCTAAAATCAATAATGAAAGCTTCATTATCCATACAAATAAAAAACAAGATGAAAAATAAGGGAAGAAAAACAAGAAATAGTGTAGTAATACCTCTAGAGATTGAGATGGACAATAATCTTAACAGCCCTGGGAAATCAAATGAAACTTTGCCTCAATTTTCAACATGACTGATGATACAGAGTATGATGAAAAAGTCAGAATGACTAATCAGAGCACGTGGATGGAAAAGGAAAGCACCATATCAAGGACAGACACTAATTTCAAACATCTTGACTGGGTGTGGGGAGGGCAAATGGTCTCCATGGAGAAACACAGGAAAATTGTCACAAAAAGTACAGGTCCAGCAACAAGGATATTTAACAGATTCATCAAATCAAGTGCACTGAAATATGAGTGGAGAGTAGGAAACCTCTTGCTAGTGTTCAAAATATAGAAGAAATATGATCTAAGCAATTATAGGTTTGCTACTCTGACTTCAACGATATGTTACGCTTTATAAGTGTATAAGGAAAAACATGAAGAAAAGGTAGGTAATTGACTGAAAGAAAGGATAAATACAACATGGTTCTATGAAAGGCTGGATGTGAAAAAAAAATATGATATTTTTCTTCAGTAAAATGATTGATTTTCTAGTGAAGAAAATACAGATAGTGTTAATTTCAGAAGACAAATGTACACATTGCTGTGTAGGGAATATTAATTCAAATAAGGAGATTTATAAAATATTTTCAAGATGGAGATGACTGATAAAACATGGGTAGTTCTGGAAAGCGATGTTGTTAGTGGTATCCTTGCAGGACCAGCTTTGAAGATATTAGATCAGCTCCATACGTAAAATAATTGGGAGGATACTACCAAAATTTCCCATAGGCACAAAGCTGGGAATCCATCTTCAATATAGAGGATGCCTAGAATATCTCCCTGGATACACTTGTGTCCCTAGACTCAGAGAAATTAGAGAACATATAGACGTTGTTGCAAGGTCACGTATGTAGTCCACTAGTGGACACTGATATAATCTAGAGGGATCATGAGTGAAAATGGTACAAAAGAGATGCTAGTGTTCTGGTAAGTCCTAAGAAAACCATGAATTATCAAAATAACATGGACTTTATAAAATGCAATAGTCAGAGAAATGCAAAAGTGGAAGAAAAATGCACGAGCCTATAAGAGACAAGACATTACCATCAGGTTCAGAGAATCATTAATAACATTGTATATGGCATTGGTGAGACCTTAAATGGAGTTCTCTGCTCAGATAAACATACCTGTTTTCAGGAAAGATGAGTTTAGATTAAGGTACTGAAGCATGTGGAGAACCTTTCTTGTTTACCTTCATCAAATGCAGGTTTAGAAAAGATGTGACAGTTCCGTGTAAAAATATCACAGAGAATAAATCAAAAAAAGAAACTTTTTTAGGGTAAACATGGGTGGTGACAGAATATCAAATTACTATAAACTGTCCATGAATACAATGGGGAAAGCATTGGAAAAAACTTCCTAGGGGATACATAAGGGTCTGAACTGCATTTAACCAAACAAAATAAGAGCAGGAGTGATGTTCTTTGATGATCCAGGGAGTTCTTCCCAGGTCCCATGTTTTTAGCCAGACTACACATGGAAGACACAAAAGCCATTTAATCTATTTTTAAAGGAGTTTGACTGTGATCAAGCTAACATCAGTATGAACCATTCCTGAGAATGCTTCAGTACACAAGTCGTCCAATAATAAGTAGGGAAATATGTCACTTATTTAAGGAACAATGTAAGGCCTTTTCCTCCTTCTATAACTTGAAATAAGAATGATTCACCTTCCAGGTAGATAAAGTTTTGGGTGATGAACCCATTCCATTCAACCTACTTATATATAAAGTAATTCACAACTCACTGGCATTATGTTGACTCTTTGCTCCCACTGGCCTCCTCCATCAAATTCCTAAATACTGGCATTTCCACTTACTTTAATCATAGGTATAATACCCAGAGTTAATATCCCACTGCTGTAGAGTGGCACCATTCCATGTGAACAAGAGATTGTGGCAAGGAAAATAACTTGCCTGAAGTAGGAAAGCAAATCTACGCTGACCCCTGGATGTGAACTGAGGATAGACTGATTTCTCACGTATTACTCCAGGCCATGAGCCATAGGTCTAGGCACAGTAAAGCAAGTTTAAGAAGGGTAAAGAGCAGCTGCTAGCTGGTTCTTATCCAAAAGAGGTGTGTGTTCATGTGCTTTCACTACCACAGATGAAGAATTTGCCCTGACTGGAAAATGAAACACCAGTGGGAGCTGAGGGGGTTGTGGCTCAGCCCTAATCCTTGTACACCAGGGTTGGTAGGGCTCTGCCATTTCACCTCCATGGCAGTGGTGGCACAGATTGATCCTGGGCTACAGAAGGAACCCAGAAAAATAAAGATTGCTGAGAGCCACTCAGACAATGAGAAATTTAAGTGCAAATGAGCTTGGTCTGGTAGCAGCCAAGTAAAGGACCCTGAGGAATATCCAGCAGGGATTGTACCACTTTGTCAGGACTGACTGTATCACTCAGAAACAGGGAATAAGGAACCATCACGCTCACACCGGCTCGTCCTGTGCTTTTGGAACTTTACAAAAACCCAGCAAGCAATTCCTAGTTCAAAGTGCCGTCCTTCTTGGATACCCAAAATGTGATGTGCAGGTTTCCTACTCGCAGCCCTGGATGCAAGCAGGGAGAACAGTTTTATCTGCTTACACTCTCCCAAAATGGGAGCCATCACTGATGTTTACCACCCTCCTCAATGCCTCTGCCCCCCCTCTTGGGCAGGGGCATCACTGGACTCATGCCAGAGTCTGTCTTCTGTGGGGTGAGCCCAGTCCCCTGGCACCTCCAACGCTTTCTGGTAAAAGCCACCACAGGGTATCTTCATGTCAGAAGACTCCACTTTGGCTTCTCTTTCATGACCTGGTGCTATCCTGGGTCCCTGGAAAGGTCCCCAGGAGCTGTAGAGCCTGGTCTCTGTGTGTTGCTGTCGCAGTACTGGACACAGCCATCACTGGTTCCCCAAGCCCCTCCTGCAAACTTCGCGTGAGAGGAACTGCTCCCAGGGGACTCTGCCTGCCTTCTTCATCACCTCACACCCAGCAACACCCACCCCCTCCCGACCCTTTCCGAGTCACTGCCATTTTCCCTGACAAATGAGATGCCTTGCTCTCAACTACCAACAACTCGTCGTTAACGCTGCCAAAGAATCATGCAATTGCTTTCTATTTTTCCTTTTTTTCTTCTTCTTTCTCTTTTTAAACTAGGAGCACTTCATGCCTGCAGTTGGCAGGGACAAAGGGGGAGGCAGCAGGGTGGGAAGGGGAGAGGGTCGGGGAACATCTGTTTCACATTTAACCTGGAACCAAACTTTTTCATCGTGCTTCTCCAGCCTCGCTTGTATATTGATTCAATTACTAGGCTTTGCTAGTGCAAGAGATTTATATTAAAGCCTCGTACAAAGCTATTGTGTTTTGTCACACAACAGTACTGAATCAATTACAAATGTGCTCAACATGATCCCGCTCAGTCGTAAGCTGAGAGAGAAGCTTGGGGAGAAGCTGTCTGACCAAGACGTTGGCTGGTCATTAGCTGATCTCCAGGAAGGTGTGACACACCTAGCTGGCACTTGCTAGCAGGACAATCTGCCCTCGGCACACCACTGTCACTGTCCCCTGGTGCTGCCTTTCTCAACTCTGCCTCGTTAAAGGTTTGCAGCGGGTGGAGAAACGAGGCCAGACACACACACACACAAAAGCCTGTCTCTGATCTCAGCAGCTACCTGGGGGTAAAGGTCCCTCAAATGTGCAAAGCAGCAGCACTGCTGGCCCTGGGCTGGTGTGACGTGACCCTGGGCAGGGAGAAGCTGGTTGGAGCAATCACAGCACAAGAACAGGAAAAGGCACTCGGGGCTGGGCGGTATTAGGGGAGGAGAAGGGAAGAAGAAATGGGGTCTACAACCCTCCAAGCCACTTTTCCCCTGATAAACCACCTTCCAAATAGGGAAGCAAAGCAGCAATTGCTCTTTGCAGAATGTGTCCCTTATAGAAAGGCAATCTGCTGCTTACACCAGAGGCCAGTTCCTGGCTTGGCCACTGACTTGCCACATAACCACAGCCAAGACTTCATAAGCCAGTATTTCAAATATGGCTGATAATTTTGGATACTGCCAGACTTTCTGGGCCCTCAACACAAGCTTTCTGTAGAAAACCACCAGAACTGGAGATACCTTGAATTAAAGAGCTTTAAGTATTTAAACCTACCAATTCCTTTTGCAAAACACCCAGGAAACCATACCTTATAAATTACATTAACTTATATATAAAATAACACTTAATAAATTTAGTACCTGGAAAGCTTCCAAACTGGTCAGTAAACCCTGCACAAAAACCATTGAGGACTCACAGAGCAGGTTGCTGTAGCTGGGTCAGACGTGCAGATGTTCCTCTCTTACCCACATGGTTCGTACCTATTTCTCTGCGCAAATAGTGTTTGCTGCTTCTTGACACCTGTCTTTCAAAATCTTCCTGACAGGGCCGTAACCAGGAACCCGTTCCTCTCTCAGAGTCCATGTGTGCCCAGTTCCCAGGTAGAGGCAGGCAGTGCCTCCTTCCACGCAGGCTGGAAGGCAGAACCGGGGCTAAGACTGCGAGGTCTCTCGCAACAGGGACTGCTTTGAGCTTTTCGTTTCATAAGTAAGCACACCCCTGAGAGGACCCTTGAGGTACAGATGCATGTCAACAGTAATATTAATGATACTATATCTGACCAAAGTAGACTTTTCTGTTGAGTTCAAATGGTCCATTGACAGCCTTATCTTTTTTTATGTTCGATAGAGAGCCTGAAAGGTAAGAGCAAAATCAGGGTTATCCAAGACAAATTTGCCTTTTGTCAGACTGATTCGCCACCCAATTACTCCCTCTTGCCTCAGTTTACATGTTCCTGCAGTGGAGATGGCATCTACCAGGGAACAGAGCAAAGCTCTTATGACACAAAGTGACAGTGTGAAGCAGACACCCATGGACTTAACCCACATACAGACCTGACTCACAGCTCCTCAGCAGAACTTTGTCCTGTGAGTAAAAGACAATAGGACCCTGTACCCTTGGAAAAGGTTGAAAATATCAGAACAGATGGAGCCTTTAGTGTCCAGAGATTCTGAGCTAAAACTAGCAAGGCTCTTTCAAAGCCAGACCATAACTAGCTGTGATTAGAGCTCTTACAATGAACTTTAGCTAATTTTGAGCTTTTGGAGATCCTTTTATAGAAGCGACGTGCGAAGAATGGCAGCAGCTGCTTGCCGCCCTGCGTGTGCTGCGAGCCAGCCGGATGCAAGCCAGCTGCAGCCCAGAAGCCTTATAGACACATTATCTTAATGCTGGCTCCCACTTATTATACCTTATTTCTCAGCAGGGCTTTATTGCTTCAGGTTGAGCATCCTGATAACGTGGCTATTCAGCTTCCTGCTCTGTCACCAGCTGGCAGAGAGCATGGGCAAAACAGGCACTCTGCTGAGTGTGCTGGAGTGGATGTGCATACCCCCGAGGTCCCCGCCTGCAGGAGTGTCCCCATGGCAGACCTGAGGTCCACGCTCATAGCCTCATGCACTAGCATTAAGCAAGCAACACTGGCCAGCTTCCTCCTGGCGAACATGCTGAAGTAGCTTGTGCAGCTACCGGTGAAGCGTGCACCGCCCCAGGCTTGTACATGGTCCTCAGTTCATTGAGTTAAATCTAGCTCAGGCGCCTCTGCCCCTTAAGCACAAATAAATGCCACTGTATCATGGTTACACACCAAAAGGATTTCTGTCTTCATCCATGACACAAATGGAGCAGCACAGCCATCCTTGAAGCTGAGTTTCTTGTCATCAAATGTGCAGGGCATTCCCATCACGGAGAAGTGAAAGTTTCTTCAAAATACAGGGAAATATGGCCCGAGGTCAAGCATCCTCATCTGGCCTGCCATGGTAGGAGTGTGAAAGGCAGGAATAACAGAAATGGGACTTCTGATTTCAGGATTTCTGACAAACAGTTCTGAAGCTACTCAAAGGAGCCGTACCGGTATTTTGTCCACTTCTGTAACCAATGTCTGTGAGTTTATTTTTTGCTACTTTCTGTACAGCTGTTTAAAATAAAGAGCCTTTGTTGGAAAACCTTGTGTCGTAAGTTGACATCTTAACACCACAGAAACCACCTCTTTTCTAGTCAAATAATTTCCAAAGTTGATACCCCTAGAAAAAGATGAAAGAAATATGATGAGGGAAATGTGTTTTGATTAACTGATGCTTGATTAACCTCAGTTGCAGTATATTGACACTCCAGCAATTTGTAGTTTTGCATTGATGCTTGATTAGTGTTGGTCATTTTCTTTTCTGCCCGAGTCATCTGGTTCTACTATATAAGAAATGTGAATTTACTAATGAATTATCTCACATATCCTGTGTTAAAATAATATTTTGCAATGGACATTTTAAACTAGTTAGAGCTGGTGGCAGAAATCATCCAATTATTGAGAGCAGATAGCAGCTTTCTTATAGCTAGGTAGTTCCATGAAAATATTATCTCAGTGCCACAGTCTGTTATAAACAAAAACAAGTTTTAAGAATTATTAGGAAACAACAAACCAGAAACCATCACTCTGCCACTGTGTGCGTCTATGCATCTGTGTCCTGAAAGTTGTGTCGTGTGATCTCCTGGCATCCCAGCCACAGAAAGATGTAATAGACTGGAAAAGGTTCAAAAAATGATAACAAAAGATAATAAAAGGCATTCCAATTGCACAGGACCGCTTCTGTACAAGCAGTGCCTAAGAGAGGTGACAGTCTTCGTCCTGGAAAAAGACAGCCAGAAGGGGGAATTGATGGGATCCTACAAAATCAGGGAGAGGATGAATGCAGAGTGAATATACACTGCCTGTTGAATACACACAAGACATAGAGGATATAAAATTAAATTATCTGGAAGCAGATTCAGACCAAATGAAGAACGCTTTTCCTCACAGCAGAAGCTGTCTAATCTGCAGAGATCCTAGCCATGGGTTTCACGGGTGCCAAAAGATCACACATCTTCACAAGGAGGCTGGAGAGATTCATAATTTATCAAAGGCAATTAAACATACAGATGGTGCCTCTGGTTTGGCAGGATGACAAGCTGTAAATTGCTGAAGACTGGGAGGACATTTGAGAAAATATCTATTTTTGCAATATTTTGTATAGTTTCCTAGCTGCTTCTATTTGGCACCATCCAAGACAAAATACTGGGCTAGACTGCTGTTTGCTCTGGCCCAGGATATCTGGTTTTACGTCTTTATACTGAGCCTGAACCATGAGTTAAATTGGGACTGTTCGTCTGAGGGAATGTCTGTGAGAATCTATACCCAGAGCTACCGCTGAGCGCAGAAACCAGGCAGCCGCAGCAGCGATGCTGAGCTGAGAGGTCCTGCTGCTCCCGTATCACTTTCATGGGGATGCCCAGGCACTGCTGAACGGTGAACGTGGCAGCTCAAGCCAGCTCTTGCCTGCTGGATTTCTGAGACATTGCCTGGTGCACAGGATAGATGTACCCATACTTCACCCTACATTGCTCTTCAAATAAGTAGGAGCTCCCCAGCTGTTTTTTGGACCCCAAACTGCCAATCAGACAAACTGCATAAATGCTGGTTTACTGCCTAGTTCTCTTTCGCAGTGAACCAGCTAGAAAAAAGCATGCAACTTGTAGATCTGGGGACAGTTGACACTGAGGACCCCTCCAAACCGAGGTCCTAAGATGGATGATGGATAAGGTTGCAGCAGGTTCATTTCCCTGTGCCTCACAAAGTCCTGCAGTGCTCTTCAGCTGTCTGTGCACCTTCATGTCACATCCCAGGGCATGCAGGGCAACCCCTTGCTTACATCCCATAGCTTATTTCTGGCAAGCTGCAGCACAGCTTTCATGGAAACTTCACACTTGGGAAGTGGGGATCAGGGGGAACAAGCAAAATGATAATTTTGTCTTAGGTGACACCACGTGGAGCCTATGGGAGACCCAAAGTCAAATGCAAAGCAGAAAGGATGGTACCCTGGAGGAGTTAAATGGCCTGAGCAGTCCGAGCACAAACAGCTTGGCCTGAGGGTCAGGGATTGTGTCCTGGAGGGGAAGTATTTAGTAGAATTTATGTAGATGATATTTCCACTGTGTGGTGAGTTGACACTGGCTGGACGCCAGTGCCCACCAAAGACACTCTATCACTCCCCTCCTCAACTGGACAGGGGAGAGAAAACATAACAAAACGGTCATGAGTCAAGATAAGGACAGGGAGAGATAGTTTACTAATTATGTCACAGGCAAAACAAACTCAACTTGGGGGGAAAAAAAAAAATTAATTTATTACTAATGAAATCAGAGTAGGATAATGAGAAATAAAACCAAATCTTAAAAAAAACTCCCCACGACCCCTCCATTCTTCCCGGGCTCAACTTCACTTCTGAGTTCTCCACCTCCTCCCTGTCAGCAGCACAGGGGGATGGGGAACGGAGGTTGTGGTCATTTCATCACACATTGTCTCTGCCGCTCTTTCCTCCTCAGGGGGAGGACTCATCACAGTCTTCCCCTGCTCCAGTATGGAGCCCCTCACACAGGAGGCAGTCCTCCATGAACTTCTCCAACAATGGTCCTTCTAACAGGCTGCAGTTCTTCACGAACTGCTCCAGCATGGGTCCCTTCTACGTGGTGCAGTCCTTCAGGAACAGACTGCTCCAGCGTGGGTCCCCCATGAGGTCACAAGTCCTGCCATTAAACCGGATCCAGCATGGGTCCCCTTTCCATGGGCCCACAGGTCCTGCCAGGAGCCTGCTCCAGCATGGGCTTCCCACGTCTCAACTCCTCTCATCAGCTGCAATTGCTGTTGTGCAGCTTTTTTTTTCCTTTTCTTAAATATGTTTTCCCAGAGGTGCTACCACCATGACTGATGGGCACAGCCTTGGTCAGCGGCGGGTCCGTCTTGGAGGCAGCTGGCATTGTCTCTGTCGGACATAGGGGAAGCTTCTAGCAGCTTCTCACAGAAGCCAGTCCTGTAGACCCCCGGCTACCAAAACCTTACCACATACATAAACCAAATACACACTGAGGGCAAAAATCACCCTTGAAGTAAAATCTGTTTTCACTCTAAAGACTTTATATGCCAAAAGAAGTCTAAGGATCATCCAGATGTTGTCTTCTGACCATCACTACCTTCAGCCTCTTCTTCCTGGCCACAATGAATTCAGTCTGTCTGTGATGTACAGTAAACCAGTTACACACAGATTCCAGGGTGGTTTTGCTGGTTGTGTAACATGGAGATACGCTCGCAGAAAATAAGAGTATATAATCTCCCAAAATATCAGCCAGCACTGTCCCGCTATGGCATAATCCGGATGTGATCCCAACATCCAGAACTGCTGCCAGCAAAGAAGAGCCTAATTATAGCTCCTTTTCCACTGGGTCTTTGGAGTTCCCTGATAAAACAGCTCCTCCGATAGCTGAAAAATTATCAGAGAAGTTAAAGACAGTCCTGACTATAGGAAACTGCACAGCAATTCTAAAAGTCACGCTGCACAGCACACGAGTCAAAGGTGTGACAGAGCCCAGACAGCCCATCAGGAAACACAAGCCAGTTTCAGAAGCCAACGCTGCAGAGGGAAAGGTCACAGGCACCACCCAGGCAGCCACCACCTTACCCTTCAGCGTCCAGGCACTCTTTTACACTTGGGTCAGATGCAGGGAAAGGGGAGAGGGAAATCGTTATGTGTGTTGCAAGGCTGAACTCATGTCTTCAAGGTTTGTCAGGCTGCTTTCGCCAACAGGTCACCACACCCTCCCCACATGAAAGAACTGCACTGAAATCAATGCCAACAACTTTTGGCCCCGGGCTGACATAACGTTTTGCTCTTTCTCTGATGTGATGTGAATAAGCAAAGAGAGGTGTTGAACTGAAGTGCCTCAGACACTGCAGCACAAAGCATAACAAGGCCCCCTTTTCTGTAACGATATGCTCTGACATATGGTACTGAATGTACTTGATTATTGCCTAAATTCTGTTAATTTCTGGGAATCGGTAAGGAAGCAGACTTCCAACTAAGATCCTTATCCTTATATACCTCCTGGAGCCGGCCACTTCAGTAACATTTTTCAGCAATACAGTAATGAAGGAGCTCCTTATATGAGCCACTGGACTACCCTCACTCTTTTCCCTCACCTCTTACTTGCTTCCAATAAAATCCCTACCTGGGGAGAGTGAAAAGAAATGGAAAAAAAGGAAAGTCAAGAGGTAAACAGCTTTCCCAGGCTGAATCCCACTTACTCTGGCTGCCTGCTATGGTCTGGAGCAGATGATCCCAAGCTGTGCTCTGCTGGTTACTTCATAGCTGTGCAGTGCAGCTACAGAGGCAGGCAAAGACCACCCTCAAGGCATGAACATCATCTGGGAATACTGGTGTGGGCCACCTTCACCAGGTCTCACAGGTCTCAGCATAAAGCTGATGAGCTAATGCTGGGCTGGGCTGGCAGTCTGCCTTACATCCAGGTGTCTGTGGCTGTCCCCTAACCAGCTGCATGAGCTGGTGCTCGAGACAGCTCTGGAGACCATATCTACAGGTGCATTGTCACCTCAGCAGAAGAGTTGGGGCTGGGCAGTGGCCTCCAGGGTCATCGTGGTCTCTGAGACACATCACCTTCTCAGCTTCCTTTATCTCTCTGTGTTTTGTTTTGTGCACAAACCTCTGCATGGCGTTCCTTGTGGAAGAGAGATGTGCAAGAGAGATGCAATACTACAGGCAGAAGAAATCATTTATGATGAGCTAATAAAACAAGGGGTCATAATGTGCTTTAATGGGTAAACATAAAGCTGTTTGCATCTTCCAGAGAGTAGAAACTTATCAATTAACCCCACTAGCTCAGGGACATGAGGTCTCTGCAGATATCCTGATTCTGGTAGCACTAGAGGACTTTTTGTCCTTCTAGAGGCATTTCATCCTCTGGACTCCCTCTTAGCTCTTCACAGTCTTCCCAAAAGACTTCAGACCTCAGACCTCCAAGAAGGAGGACGCAGAAAAGTTATCACCAGTAAAAGCTGAAAACAAGACTGAAGAGAGGCATCTGCCACCTTTGTTCTCCAGTGGATGTCACTGCCTCTGAAAACAAGTGGTGGAAACTAGAAAACTACAGAGACTTTATTTTACTGGAAGAATGGTTTCTGCTCCAATCTCCTCTCCCATGTTGGTCCTCATTTTCTGTCTCGCAATGGCAGCGCTCTCCTGCTCCGTGTCCTCATTCTTGGTGTTTCCATCCTCCTGCCCTTTCCCTGCCAGACACAAGAGACCTAAAGTAAATACATAAGACCACTGAATTAATAAGGGAAGTGACGGGACCTAGCAAGACAGGCACCTGTCACCTTGGTGGCATCTGTGGGACTCACTCCACTCCCCGTTGGGCACTGCTGCGTGCTCAGACCATGAGGTGTTTAAGGCAGGGATTATGTCTTCTGAAGTTTGCACAGAAGTGTTGACTGTGGCCTTTGGGCAGTGTGAACATTAAATAAGAGCCTTGTACTAGAAAACATTCCCACCTGGAAAGGTTCAAAGAAAAGCCTCCTTGTACAAGTGAAATTCCTGCTTGGTGCATAGGCTGTTTATTTAACAGAGCTTGGCAACTGAAGCAAATCGCTGTGCAGGAACGAGCAGAGACTTCCCATTGCTTTCCACCTGCCCTCCCACAGCTGGATCCAGTAACATGTGCCTGCTGTTTTACCAGCCTGGGATAGGTGATGAGATGGGGCCTTTTCTGCACACGAAGTGATCCTGCAACTTTCAGAAACATGAAGTATCAGCCCTGAGGAGAAACCAATGAAAATGTTAATGCAATGGACCAACATCTGTTGTTCAAACCATATGTGATGCATTACAATTTCCAACAAACACTGATACAAGTACATGTTGCAATAAAAATTTTAGCATTAATTATTTTCGAAGATCAAGTGGAAAAATAATTTGTTCTGCTACCCTTTCATTTCTACGGGCTGCTGACAGCAATCCATTTGTTCTAACTGGTCTTGTGTGAGAGCCATAAAGAGGAATTGAAGGAGGAAGGAATGGATTGTCTCACTGAACTTACAGTAATCGAAACTTAAGCAAAAACCATTCACTCTTTCCTGTTTCTTACTCCTCCCAGTACTGGCCATACATGTCACACGTTAAAGGAACTCTGTTTACATGACTGCATTTGTGCACAGACATTACATCTACTACATAAAAGCAACGCTTGAAAAAAAGCAATGCTGTATTTTAAGCCTTCTGTGATTACTTTCTTCCTGAGTCTCTGAATTTCTGGTTTCCCCATGTGCAAAATGGGATACATGCCCTCTTGCTGCAAATTGCTTTGAGATGTATGGGTAAAAAGTGCTATACATGTACTCCTGACTATGGGCAGTTTATTTGTTCCCCTCATAACCAGTTCCCTCAATGAGGAGATTTTTATTAAGATCAACAGGAGAGTGAGGAGGGAAAAAGGCATTTAAATTGGGGTAGGATTTTTAAAAGTGAAATTAGTCCATGCCCCTGTAATATAACATCTAGGAAAAGAAATATTATTTCAACAGGTGCATTTTATATATCACATGCACGTGTGCTTTCACTGCTTGAAGCCCTCTAGTGAAATTCACCTGGGCAGCAAATGAGCCTGTAAAGTTACATTATTGATTTTCAGGCTAGCATTCCCATTTAGATAATCAGCGTCATGCCTTAGTAATTTACTCAACGAAGCCAATTCAGCAAAATTGCCCTTTTTATAGCATGTGTACCCCATATGTGGAGGCTGGATGTATCCTTTCATTCCAGCATAGTAAGTAAGAACATGTTGTCAAGATGATGTAAACGCAAGGCTTACACTAATCAACCATGATGCACCATCTAAGGGTTTGACTAGAAGCTGAGTACTCTTTTTATATTTATATGCCATATTTCTGCACATGTTAGAGCCCATATAATAAAGCAACATAGTGCTCATGATCAGACGTGGTGCAAGCTGGACTGCATGTGCAGGTTTCCTGTACCGCCATCAAAGGAGAATCCGTACTGTGCTTTCACTGCCTAGCCACATCTGGGCTGACGTACAGTGGAGAAAGCGCGAGGAAGATCCAGGACAGATCAGGGATCCCGTGGGACAGGAACTCAGAGCACTTCTAGCAGCTTGTATTCAACTCATTTGGGGGAAATCTGTCACAAGCAGGACCCACAGAATAGAAGGCGGCTAAAAGAGGTAGAAGTACTCAAAGTGTCCTAACAAAGATATAGCTGTATATGAAACATACTGTGTTTGATATTTAGCCACAGACTGAGCAAGCAATTGTGGCCATGGGTTGTAAGCCTGTAGTCTGGTCTTCAGACCCTCAAACCTCCTTCTGACTTAAATTCAGTCATTTAAATGTAGATGCACAGATAAAGCAACCCTGTGGATGTCCTTCACGCAGTGTGGATGTAGAGAAATACAGTCAGTGAGATGCATCCAGCTTATTTCAGACATTTGTCTTATGATGGGATGAATTATTCTCTAAAGGACCCTCACAGTCTCCACTGACTGTAGCAGAACCTTAGAGGAGATAACAAACTTTTAGATGGATTAAAGTAGTCAGGATGAAACAAACACTGAGTTGTATCCACTGGGAAAAGTCTTGATACCGGCATGACTTCATCTGAGTACAAATTTCCAGTCATGCAGAACCAGGGGCAGATGGGGCTGCAGTACAGACAAAACTTCAGTGGTGCTTGTTCAGCGGAAAGTGAGCACCAAATTCAGCCCAGCTGAATGATGAACATCGTGAAACAGAATACTCAATTTCATCAAACACATTACAGTGGAGAAACACCCTAATTATTAGTGACTATATTCAAGGCTCATGGAAAATTTTGAAAAAATATCAGTGTCTCATTTGCTAATTGCTTTTCACTGAAATGAGTACCTCATAGGGGAAAGCACCATCTGATCCCAGAAGGAAAAGAAGATGAACTTGGTATAATCTATTTTGTGCAAATTAAACAACGTGGAAAATGGAACCTCCAGGGACAGCCTGTGTGAAGAGGTTACAAATCTTGCTTTGCCCGGCAGGAATGATGTCATGCTTTCTGTCAGAATTACTAAAATACAAACATGTATTTTCTGGAACATGGGCATAGAGATATATGGTCCTTGTGCTTACAGACTCACTTTCCCACAGAACTTCATGAACTGAAGAGTGAACCTTCATAACACTGTAGCAACCTACAGCTTTTCTTTCTTTTACTGTATCTTGTAAAAATCTCTCAGTTCTTCATGTTAATATCCTTCTCTATATTTTCTGACATTACATCTGAAATGCATTAAAGAATTATTCAAAATTTGGACAGACAAATGCAACAGAACAATTACATTTAAACATTTTTGATCTCAAATGTTTAACAGACCACTACAACTTCACATCTACATACCAGGCAGTCCCACAAGAGATTTTTTCTCTTAGATCTGTTTATGAACTTCATCATGAAAAATGCATTATATCATTTAGATTCACACTCGACTTACTGCACAGAAATGTATGTCTACAGGCATTTTGCAGATTTAACTGATTTGAGATATAAGTGGGTGTGCACAACTTGTATTTCTTATGTGTTGAATTAGCATCCAAGAATTTGAAATGACACAGCTGGGAAAAAATTAAGACTGATTTATCAATTTCAAAAACCCATCCCACAGATCTTAACTCTAAAATTTCTTTCCCAAGAACCCCTGGTATAAAATCTCTTAGTAGATTTCTTTATTTTCCATCAGCGCAACACTGAGATTCAAGTCAGAGCTGTGCAGCCCAACAGATGTCAACCAGTCCTGGGACCAGAGGCCAGAAAGCATGATCCAGTGACAGGGTCAGCACAGACAGGGATTTCCAGATCACAGCCCAGAACTCTAGATCTGCAACTGGGCAGGTAGGGAGGGAGAAAGAGGAAACTTCTGTCAGGGTGGTAAATGTAGTTAGGGTGCAGCACTGGAAATAGATGTATTTGCTGGTGGCAGTTTCCACCAGGTGATTTGGTAACCACCCATGATTTTATCAGTGAATTCTGCTGAGCCAGGCCAAATAAAATCATATGTTAGAGATTGTCTTATCTGCCATACTTAGGCAGTCCAAGCTATTTTTTTGCTAACTGGTTGCTATGTAACAGAGCTCTGGCAAAACAAATTATGAGGATTTTAGTACCTATCACCAAGACAGGTTAAAAAGAAGAGAGAGGAAATTAGCACATGGCAAAGCTGCAAACCTATTGTGTCCTGTGCAATGCTAATTTCCCCTAAGCTTATGCTTCTTGAAGACAATCGAATTCAAGTGACCCATTGCCTTCAGCACGGTGAGACAACAAAATCCTGAGAGACACAATAAATGCAATCTTAATCACTCCATGTTTCGGCTTCTGTGGCCATAAGCAGTTTCCCTCACCTTAGACTGGCAAATCAAAGCGAGATTGGAGGGCCACCCACATTTCAAAATCAACAATTATTCAAAACCCAAAAGTGGCCCATCAAATAGCTTGTATCTTGGTGGAAGGAGAGGACCTACCAGCTGTACAGCAGCTGGTTCCTGGAGGCCAAATCAGTTTTATAGCTCACAAAGCTAGACATGAACACAACAACTGTATAAATTAGAAGCTTATTTTTTCTTCATAACTACTTTACGACCTGCTACAATGCGTACTTGGTAAGAAATTAATCTATACTTGTTAGAAGTCCATTGCTTTGGTAGACCCGTTTTTACTTCTTTGTCCTTGCCTGCATTTATGATGACCCAGTCACTGAACAGCCCAAACAATGTTGTATAGCAAAATATGTGCCTCAGAATACATTCCATCTCATGGGGACAATACACTGGTGTTACACAAGTCACTGATGAAGTTCCCATTGTTTTATCTACATCCTTAATTCTAAAGAAAGTGGAAGACACCAAAGGCTGATGCAGGAAAACTGGGTCAATCGTCTTCCTGACTTGGATACATATCAATCTCAATGGAATACCTGTATTACAGAAGAAAAACTGTGTTCTTTGCTCCCAAACTCAAAGTACATATATCAAGAACATACTACTGCTGTATTCTCCCAACAACCTAGTTGCTGGCTGGTGGAATATACCTTCCTTATCAGGCACAGCTGTAATACCTTCTCACTCTTATTTCAGGACTGAATTTGAGAATAAAAGGGGTTCAGAGTAAGCAGGGCTGCCCTCTGTGGTTTAAAAGACATGAAAAAGGAGACAGTCATGAATTATTCCTCACAGACTGTGATGAAGAAAGAGATCATGGGTCAGAGTGGCACAGACATCTCTAAATAAGTAAAGGATTTCCAATTTGGAAACCTTTTTCACACTACACACTGCAACAAATGTAAGTATCTTATCTCACCTATGCTCTCTAGCAACCTGAAATCCCTGAATAGTCATTCCTCCTTTTTGCAGCACAAGTCCAATGATGAGGATGTCCAGTCAAGAATACAGAATTTGACTGGCACTGTCAGGCTCCTGGAGGAGTCCAACAATGAACAGAAGAAAACTCTGAAGTCAACTCTTGGATGGTGATGAGAAGTTGGACACTTCAAAGCTCACACAGCTGTAGAAAGGATGTTTACAAATTAAGGCTGACTAAGGTCAAGGACACCTGCTAGTCAAAAAATGTGTAGTTTTTGTTACTAGCCAAATACAAGAAATCTAGTGGAGCCTCCCTGCTGTGCTTATAAGGTCACACAATGTTCTCCATTCTGATCATTTGTGCAAAATTAACTTAGTTCTGTTCCGCTTCCTGCTGTCCCATGACAGATTATAAAAAAATTGTTAATAGTTACTTAAATAACATCCATTTTTCTAAGGGTGATAAAAATTTTGTTTACCCTCTGCAACTGCCAAGGTGTTTTAGTTGGATTTGGATAAATGCTTGTTTGCAACATTAGTGATTCCACTGGGGGAATCCAGCCTGGAAAATTGCTAATTGCATTTTTCCCTCCAAGTCACAAACCACTCCTAAGTGCTTTTATGTGGTTTTTCCCCTCAGCACTGTCACTTCGGCAGCACAGCACTCAAAGACTTTTACCTATTTAAATAATAAACCAGAGCCTAGATACTGGAGTACTTCTCCTACACTGATGTAATTATAAGTCCAACTCAACAGGGCGTGGTTCTTCAGTTTCTAAGCTTAAAAAGATAAAAACAGATGAACCAGTTACAATGGGATAAGAAGGATATGAACTTGCAGTGACTCTGTGGTAATCGGCTATGTGCATAGTCTCACCTCTCAAGTAACTCCCAATTTATTCCCTGCATATCCCATAGAAAAACAACAGATAGTTCTGGTTCTTCTTTAAAACATCAGGGAAACTTCACCTTGGTGAGTTTTTCCAGTGATTTTGACTTGATTCCCAAGAGTAGAGTCCTCTTGAACCAAATTTATTTTCTCAATGTTGTCGTTCAGACACATTCTCTTCAATCCACCACCTAGAAGGTGATCTTTGAGTCTTGTTTGTAGCATGCTTCCCATTCCTCAAGTAATTTTTGCAACTCTTCACAGGAACCTTCTCCAATTTTTCAGAATCAATCCTCAAGTGCAGACTTCAGAAATGGAGACTGCAGCACATACACTGCTAACAACTGAAAGTCTGGCGGCTTTTAAGTGTTAAGAGTTGAGTAGTGAAAAATGGAGACAATCTAAAATTACTAGATGCTTTTGAAAACATTGGCCCTAGTGACTGATTTTCTTTCAACATTCACTAGTGTGCACTACTAATACCTCACCTAAAGTCATTAGTTATACCAGTTTCAGTGGAAGAAGAACCAGATCTTCCAGGTCTGGCTTTAAACCCTTCATGCCAAAAAATCATAATGAGTTAAAAAAGTTGACACACACTGGAGTTTAAAAAAAGGAATAAGAAAGAGGAACTCCCTTGCCCTTCCTGTTTCAGTTTACTTTAACTAGTGACCATAGTGCAAATAAACTAAATAAGCAGCAAAAACAAATACTTTTCCCCCCATCACCCAAACAACTGTTGTATTCTCAGGGTTTGCAAAGAAAAGGAATATATGTTATTAGCCCAGTTGACACAGCTGTAGAGACGCAGACAGGCTTTTGGACATGCAAGCTGTTTGTTCTTTATAAGAGCTGGAAAGGCTGTGTTAATTCCCTCCTGCCCTCTGCATTTGCAAGGGGATGTGAATTCCCTGTGTTAATAACTCACAACTATTATGGTCCTTTCCTTTCTCTGCTTAAATGCAGAGTGATTGTTCAACTGCTAAATACGGCATCTGAAGTAGAAATTTAGGGGGGATTCTGGGGTACAGAGTATCTGCAGGAGCGGAAAGACACTGGAGCCTGCATTTTGAGCCAAGATATTTGGTTATGTATCTGTGCATTATCAAAAAAAGTGGGTGATTTGATTTGAGCCAGATAAGGAATGCAGTGACCGTCCTGGGAGGGGACTGGTACCATGGCAGCCAGCCTATTGTTCGATATATCCACAACATCTTAAAATTCAAGTTGAAAAGCATTCACTGGAAGAGGTGAGGCACTAGCCATAAAACGCCAAGTAGACTGTCTTCATCTAACCTGGCTTTGCCTTGACTGTGGCTCCTGGGAGAGCCTCCCATTTACCACCGCTCCAGTTGCACCCTTGCACTGTTCCCTCCCCAGCATCCCTGCCTGGCCATACAACACACCAACACACAGCCAGGACACCAGCATCCTGAAGCACCCCGTAAAGCAGACATGCCGAACAGCTCACACATGACTGCTGTTACAGTTCTTCCTGGGGTCCTTCAAGCAAATTGACATTAAAATGTTGTGTTGGCCAGGCACAAAGCCAAAGCAGGTTTTTTTCAGGGTGAGTGAGATTTGAACCCCAGAGTTCAATTTGGAGATACTGTGACTCTTTCTAGCTTTCTAAATCATAAAGGGTGATGACCTTTTAGCTAGTGAACTCAGCAGTGCATGGACCGGTTGATTGTCAGGTTAACCAGTGTAATTTGTCACCAGTTAACAATTGCATCACTGACAAAGATTTCTAAGATCAGATCTGTGCCCACTACATAGCTGCATGCCAGAAGATGAAAACACGTGGCATTTTTTACCACTTTACACATCTGGAAATTCAAAGTTAACCTACATTTGGAGACTCTAAACTGAAAAATAAACAAAATCTAATCAACTGTGGCTTCATGTAGCTGTGGAAACAGCTATGGCTTGAGAGCAGCTGTGCTTGTTATTTCAATGCTTTCTGATGTGCTGCAGTAAGTTACGTCTCAGTTACAAGGAAGTTACTCCTCTGTTACATCAGTCAGGGTAATCTTCTGCACTGTGTGTTTGTCGAATTACTTGTGGTGCATCACAGAGCTGCCGACCTGAGAAATCCCACACCCACAGCATCAAACCCAACTAGTGGCAGTGTCCTGCAAATGCTTGCAGAGAAACTGGTGGGTGACCTGCCACTCTGACCTCAGCACGCTTGCAGGCTCGGAAGACTTCACTGGGTGCTATCTGCAAATCAGATCTGCAACAGCAGCCCCTGTCCTACAGCGGTGTCCTACCACATCTCACCACCCCTTACCATGTGACAGGGCTGTGCTAACACACATCACGAAAAATTGTACCTCACTGGAAGATATTGTCCTGAAATAGTATCGAAACTCTCTGTCTGGCATCTTGCAATTGCTTTTAAGTACCTTGTCCCGTTCAGAGCCTGATCTGAGGCTGATAAAATCAGTGAACAGTTAACACTTGGCAGAAAGGGGCTTTGAATCTGACAGTTGTGGCTGCCTTACTGCTAGCCACGTTACTGTAGAGATGTATGGTATTTAAGGAAGAAAGGGATCTGTGGGAAGTTTAAATGAGGAAGGAAGGAAGGAAGGAAGGAAGGAAGGAAGGAAGGGAGGGAGGAAGGAAGGGAGGGAGGAAGGCAGACTGGTTTCCAAAGCTGTTTTCTGACGTAGTATTTTAACAGTATAAAAGCAACTAGCTCCCTTCAAAAGCAGCATTTGTTCTTAGGAGCCTAACTTGTGCTTTCTAATATGCTGAGGAAACGAAGTCTACTTCAAGAAGAGAGCTGAGATCCAACAGGCGAAGAGGGATTTTCTAAGGGAAACAATAAGAACCGACTGCAGCAATGGCTCCAAACTTGTTTCTGTCTTTGCCTTTGGGATTTTGTGAGCAGGGAATTAAACCCCCTCCGAAGAGGCCCACGCTGTGTAACAGGGCCTGCAGACCTCACAGAAAGAGACACCCGTACATTAGCACTTCACCATTTATCACTCACTGAGTAGGCTATGGAGGTTACCCCAGTTTACTGAGGCCTCATGAAGGGGTCTCCAGCACACTTGGTCTCTACCCCAGGACTGTGTTTGTGTAGTAATTATAGCCATGACAGCTAATTGAGTTTTTCCAATCAATCACACTGGAAGTTTTGTTTGTTTTCCTGTGCTAGGGAACAGGAAGGTTTTACCCTTTTCTAAACAGTGAGAAAGAAATGAAGGATATTTTTCAGGCACAAGCTGAAGATTATTATTTAAGAAGGGTTCAATTAGCGAAAATCCTACTTACTTTAAGTGAGAGCCTGTACGTAATGACACTGAGTTTTATCTGCACTTCATAGCAGATATTCAAAAGAATTTCATAACAGAAGTCAGATCCCCTTCAGTTGATACACAGAGGGGTAAAAGAGATGTTACAAAGCCACTCCACAAGCTGGAAATAATTGTCAGGTCTCTCGAGCCCTGCTTTCTAATGATTATTAGACCATACAAGCTCCAGCATCAGACAAGAACCATGCAGCTGATTGCAGCCACAAGTATCCAGGTTTGGTTGCTGCAGTGGAGAGAAGGAATCTTCCTGTTCAGAGAAATCACACCAGCACGAACAGGAGCCCCTGAGATAAGGAACTGTGTTTTGCCCTTCCTCTGTAACTTTGCCAAGTTAATTAGTGACTGATGGCCGACTAAAGAAAAGCTGTCATAAGGCTGGGGCATGCTCAAGCCTACACATACACAACTCAGCAGGTTGGTCACTATTCTGGGTTACTGGTCTATGGGACAAGGCAAATACTCCAGCTCATTGCTTCACTCAGTGGAGTCACACTTCTCTTTTCATGCAAATACTAGCACAGACCATGTCAAGTTTTCTGTCATTACAGTTTACATCAATTTTTCTTATATTTGTCTGTTCAGGGCCAAAATTTCTTACTACATGAAATTAAGGTTTTGAAAAAAGTTCCTATCTACCTTTATGACTCACTAAGAAATAAAAAGACACAGTACATCCCAAAAGGCTGCATTCCACTCTTCTGTGTGCAACAGACTTGCTCTGAGTTTGGTAAATATCTGTCAGGAACCATGGTGACACAGTTCCTCCTACCTCAGGGCAGGGGGATGGACTAAATCACCTGGTTTCCACTTTTCTGTGTTAGCAGATCCCTGAGCAAATAGCCATGGGAGTGTACCTTCTGTAGAGCAAATTTAGGCCCAGTGACAGCAAGATTGTCTGACTGTTCACAGGCCACGTAAAAGTCATTTATGCTCCCATTTGCCAAGATACCATGAACCATAGATGTAAATCATCTATACACAACAACCTATCAAAGTTCCTTCCCACCTTATTGTAGGCATTTCAAATAAAACTGTGTATACAGATGATCCGAAGGTTTATCATAAAGAAAGCTACAACCTGCAAATGTCCCATTATAAGAGAAGCAAGTTTGCAGCCAGCATGCTGGCTACCACCCCTTCAGTGTTCACCTTGCCATTCATAACCGAAGGGGAAAAGTTCTGCAACTCATGGGAAAGCTGCTTGCTCCAACACACAGTGCAAGAAGAGAAGTCCCTGTTGGTCAGTGGATTTATGAACAGGCAGGTCTCTGACAAATAAACAGCCAGCCACCGCTGGCTGATGTTCCCAACCTCACGCTTCTTTTGGGGGTGAGGAATTCTTTTAATAACTCCACTTATCCAGCTTCTGTACTTATAAGGAATGAAGAAGTTGAAAGGTTGCAAAACCAGCTCTGCTTCCTAATAGTCCCAGAGAATAACTTTTTTTTCCCCCTGGAGGTATGAACACAATGCAATGTCCTACTAGTGAGTCTAACAACAGACCTGTAATCAAGTTGTAAAATGCCACTGTAGGGAAGTAGAGAAACTAGAAAACTAGATAACAAATGGGATTAATACACTGTATTGAATGGGCTGCTGTTTCTTAAATGGTCCAAGAGCAAGTAGCATCTGACACTGGCTCTGTGAAGCTTTGGCCGATACCAGCTTCACCTGTTGTTAGCATCACTGAGCAAGGTTGCTGCATATTTCCCACACAAAATCAGAGGCGAAAAACAGGATTTGATAGATCATGAAAAAGAAATGCCTCGTTTACCTCACTACTGGTAGAATATGCTCATCCCTGGCAAAGGGACAGCAGAGTGCCAGTGACCTCCTTAATTGCACTTAAACTATCAAATTTGGGTTAAACTGTGGTTTAAATGATACCCAAGACTTATGCTCATTTTCTTCCCTGAAGACATCTTTAGCTACTGTATTTGGGGAAGGTTGGATACCAAGTCCTATCCCTTCTGTCCTGGGAAATAGTCAAAGGTTTCTTTACTACAGTTCATCAGAATTCTTTGAATTTAAAACTTGTATTAAAAATCCATGGCTTTCTGGTGTGTTAAATATCTGTGTTGTCTTTCAGTGTAGCAAATGTTGGCTTCCTAGGACATTAAACATTAAAAACCCCAAAACCGTTCTATAAGGAAGACAGATTGCTAAAGGGTTTGGATTGCTTATGGTCCAGTGATTAAAAACATAAATTCAGTACTGCATTGATCATGATTCACTCACTCTTTTTGCCAAAATCTCTATTTAATGTGAACTTTTCTCTGCATGTGCTGTACATCTACCACTGAGATGCAAACAGAAAAACTGGAGACACAAAAGTGATTGAAACAAAACCCAAGAGCTCAGCTACGCTCAGATCCAAACTCTTGCTTCAATCTATTAATAACACAGAAAATACAAGTTACTTGAAATGTGCACAGAGTTTATATTTAATCCTTTTTCTCCTAATCCTCATGGAGTACAATAATAAGGGTGATCCCCTGTAGGCAGGCAGGCAGCAGAGCCTTTGATGGCAAAGGAGTTATAAATCAACCGCAAGTCAGAGATGTTAAGGTTGTATCTTCCCTAGGAAAAAAGATATATTTTTAACTCGAATTAGCTACCACAGTGCTTAGCCCTAACGAAGACAAAGTAGTTGATAGCTTTCACAGGGGTTAGTGGGTCAAAGTAAACCCTGGGGCTGCCCTAGGTTTTAATCAGATCTGCCAACATCTATCAGAATTAAACTTTCTTCTCCAAGATTTTACCTCATCTTAGTATACTAAGTCCTCTGTCTTGATTTAAAAACACCCTTTTTCTGCCCTAGTGAAAATGAAGTCTTAGGGGTAAGAATAACAGGAGGTGTGTTGACAGTTCAAGCGGAGGGTAGGAAGGACAGGGAAAAATGATGGGAAAACAAGATGGGAAAAGGAGTGGTTTACTGACATTGGGGGATAAAAGTTAAAAAAAAAACAACCAAACAAACACAAAAATACCCACCACACCCAAAACCACAAACATAAAGTAGATTTCAAATTTTGGATACAAGCAAGGAAGTGTAGGTACAGATTTAGCTGGCTGTGAAATACTTCCTTATATCAATATCTTAGGATCAAAGAAAATTCAATACAGTATCTACAAAACTTTTCTGAAATCTTTGATCTCTTCCTTTCCTGATCAATGGACAAACAGAAAGACTGTATTTCACACAGATATTATCTTCTGAAGGGAACAGATAAGAGGAGAAATTATTGTGTATTTGGTGGCATCATATAATCCTTCTGGTCCTACCTGCTCTGTTAGAACTTTCAGGAGAACATCCACTACAGACATCCTCAGGTATGGCAACCATCTTCTGGTTATTTGGTTGTTTTTTCAGATTTTACTTTTTTTCTTCCATATATATTCACAGGGGCTGTTTCAGGCCTCTGAAAGCTTAATGTTTGAAACAGGGTAGAAGAAGAGGGACCAAATCAACTTCCTCTGTGGTGGTCTCCTTCTCTTTGCTGGGCTGCCCTTGTCCACTTGCATCCTCTTGTTTCCAGATCAATTCACTTTGTTGATTGAGTCAGGAATTGGGGAAAACTATGTATTAACTCTGGGACCTCCATCTGCTCCTGGCTGCTCAATCTCAGCAGTGCAAACACAGGTTTTTGGTGGAAATATTGGTATTAACTGCATTCCAGGGCAGAGCTGAAACATAAGGTGATGTGCCATGTCAGTCCTAACTTGGTCTAAACAGGCTTCAGTGGCAGCTAACGAATTCAGACGGGAAGGAAGGCTGGTCTTTGAGTGATTATAACCTGGTATAAAGACCAAACAGCATCTTACCCTAGGACAATGACTGGATATTGATTGCACTTTGAGTTGGTTTCTCATTCAGCAATAGGAAAGTTGCACAGATCCACAGTTAGTTCGGAAATTAGCATCTTACTTTCACAGCACTCTAGGGTTAGTCAGTAAGATATGATGAGTGGAGAGTGGGTGATTCAATCAGTCAGAAATCAGGGGAAGTACAGTATTGACTCTGCAGACTCCATCAGTTCTTGGCTGGCTGCATCTCTGAAGGTTCTCAGAGTTCCCGTTTGCTGAGGGAAAATTAATTTCTACTGGTTCCCAGAACAGAAATTGTAGGCCACATATAGAGGAGCTATTTTTGTTATAAAGAGCAGACAGGCAAAGCCTTTACAGAGGGTGCGCTACAAATTTAACATCCTCTCCATTGTTATACAGGCAACACATTCACTGCCTGTAAATGTCACTGTGCAACAATCTTCACCTTGCTCCATGAGCAGTGTAAGGTATGGCACTGCTGGACTTGGATGTGTCAAAGCCCTGGACAAGCTCACGCCTTCTGTTTCCTTTTAGGACATCTCAAGTGCAGCACTGGGTCACAAAGGAAAGGTGAGTATCGCAAGCTGAGATCTGCAGAACCCAAGAACATTGCAGACTGATGATCAAGTGAAAATTCACGTAGGCTTGACCAGGGATTTGGATGGGTCTTGTGTCCATGTTCAGACCAAAGGACCTCCCTTATCCCAGGAAGAAAAGAAAAAGTCTGCTTGCATATGGAGTGCACAAGGCCAAGCAGATGCCTCTAGAGCCAAGACTGGACACATTAAGGCTCATGGGGCTGTTTATCATACATTGTAGCCATTGCTGAAAAACTGAGCAAAAGGTGTCTCTTTGGCTCATGAGAGCACTTCCAGCTTCAGGCAGCGCCACATTTGCCTTGACAGACATCTATATTTACGGCCAGATATGTGATCATCTCTCTGGCTTTGAGTTAATTCAGATTCATTCTGAACTCCATAAGCACTGGCTGTCCCTGGCCCTGCTCTCAAGGAGAAGACCTTTCCCAGGACTCCCTCGTGAGTCTTGCATTCACTTCTACCCCAAAAAACTCCTTCATGACACTTACTGCCCCTCACTGGGGCTTTGTGTGGTATCAGCAATGTGAGAAAACTGTTCAGGTGTGATTGCTTCCTTGTCTTCTGTCCTTGTTATCCCAAGGCACGTGTCTGCAAGCACAGACATTCCCCAGCTGCCAAGAGTCTAATCATGATAGCCTTTTTTACAAGGCTGTGGTGGTCCAAAATGGATGTTTTCAGTACAGTACAAAATGCTTCACACTATGATGCTCCGAGCCCTTTGGAAAGCAGAGCTCTGTCTTGGTGGCCTGTGTCAGTGAACACAACTGGGAAAGGAACACATATGAATGGTCTACATAAAGATTTCAAGTTTGTCATTACCTAACCTTTTGTGAAAAAGAAAAACCCGCCTTCCCTTCCAAAGGTGATGGGTAAGTCACGGTCTGGAAGCCTGGGCTGCCCAGACCTAGGACAATGGGCAGAAACAGCTGCTGGCTCTTCTGTTCTTCTCTTGGAGCAGCTGCTCCAGCAGTAGCTGTAGTTGCTGTTTCACCTGCTGCTTGTGTTCATTCAGTTGATCTGTACTCTTGGTGGTGCTGTCAGCCTGGGTACCCCACTGTACATAATCCAGGGGGTTATAATCCCCTGATGGTATACTGATAGCATACTGATAGCATACTATCGACCCAACAGACAAATGATACTATTTGCTCAGGGGGTTGACGTTCTGGCCCCACTGGAAACACAAAGAGTGGTTAAGCAAAATGGGTAAGATGTAGTTCACTGAGAACTGCACGATTCTCCCTCTCACTCCTAGAGAGACAATCTCCCTTTTTCTTTTATCTTTTCTTGTATTTTCTGTTTCATTTGCAGGCTTACTGTGAGTACACGATGCTCTTCACTTGATTGTTAGGTTCTTGTGGCAGTACCAGAGTTCACATTTGCTCTTCCAGAAACTGTTCTTCAAAATGAGTATTCTGGATCTCCCTGTGCTCTGGCACCACCAACTTCTGTAATGATCAATGCATGCTAACAGGTAAATGCGGCAGTACTTGAAGGAAATTTTTAATGTGCTGGCACTACATAATAAGTAAGACCATCCAACATAGGAACTGTGACAACTCTGCAGCAGAGTTGGTTGGATCTTAGAGCACTTATGCAACAGTAAGTATAAATTTTCATTACCGTTTGAAGGCTTCATAACTTCATTCATCAGCTAGCTTACTGATCATATCCCTTCAGAGCTGGATAATACCCAATTCTTTGACTAATCAAAATCTTTTCCTATCATGTCATTGTTGACACTCAAGCGTTACATTAGCTTAGACATCATATGGAAAAAAATGTAATGATCCATAACTGGATGATTAAGTCTAACCTATAAACACTGATGTTAATGACTACCAGGCTGCCATGTTCTTGTTTGAAGTCTGATGGCTAAAACTTTGTTTTCCCCTTACAAAAACAAAAACCACTCTTAATTTCCTGGAACAACGTGGAATAAATTCCTGTTCCATGCAACACAATTTGAGCATGTTAGCTTCCTCAGTTAAAAGCTCTGTTTCTTGGAAAATATGGTGTTCATATGGCTCTACTTAATAAAGAGGAATTAATTTTCCTCTTCATTGAATGTTTGGAATCTTTGCAATTCCAGAGAGACCATCTGAGTCCTTTATATCCTCTACCTAAAACTGTGCAACACAATCATTCCTACTAAATGCTCTGATATTCCTTAAAATGCTTGTGGCTATTTTGTCATGGATTGTGTACATAATAATGCAGAGTAATCCTCTTTTCTAGATACCTGCAGAGAAAGAATGAGATCTTTATAAATTAGTAATGAATACAAAGTAGTCCAAAGAAAATGGCAATATCTGAGGCCAGTATTCTAGATATTTCCGAACCAAAATGTTACACAGCTGGGAGAGGTTATAATAAGATGCTGATGTGCTATTAAAAATAGATTTGGAAGTAAACTAGGCTAATCATACATACCTAAGTGAGATCCCTGTGAAGCCTTATTATTTAAATGAATTGACATGGTTACAGAGGAAGTACAAATGCAACTAGTTACGTCTCCTAGATCTACGGGTTTTGTCTGCTCTTGGCTTCTCACATTTCCCTACACAAGGATCAAAAAAAGGCTCTGTATGAGTGAAGGAGTCTACCATGTGTAATCTATTATAGCTATGACACAATATTGTCTCCTATTTGCCGTGCAGCAATTCCTGCAAAGGCAATTAGGACATACCCCCAGGACTTCAATGGGGCGGGGTATTGACGAGCGTGAAACCATTCCTGAATGCTAGCATGGAAGACATCTTCCTGGCTTGGTCCTTACACATCTGTGATTTCCATTTCAGCCAAGGTACATAAAACCCGTCTATGACTGGAGTAATTGCCAACTGACCACTAGCGAATTGGCAAACAGGTGAATCCAGGGAAGAAACTCCATTCATTGTCCGGCAGGCATTTTGTAGGAAAATCAGAGTCTCCAGAACAACACACCTAGGAGTAACAGATGTTGTCCAGCAAAGGCAGACCCTGGTGGGACTATTAAGCCAGGGGGTGAGTGGTTTCCCCTGTACTGTATTCATTGAAATCACACACACCTCTCCTTTTATTTCAGGCATGGACCGCACTCATGTTTCACAAGATAATGAAAATTAAGTATTTTCTTACTGGCCAAAGTAGATCGGAAGGAAATACTTTTGGCTGTGATATGTATTTCACATTATAATGCCCCTGTGGTGTAGTCTTTAGTACTGTATTGGTTAAGTAAACTTCTACAGAGAGAAGGCATTAATCATTACATTTTGCCCTAAAAAGATGACTTTCTTTCTATTTAAAGTTCTTTACCTGCCAGGCAAAAGGAAAGTGTCCTCATTAATCAAAACCATTAAGAAGGGTTAATTGTCTTTTTCTGAGCCATCCAAGGACCAGAATTAACTCGAAGTTATTTTCTCTTCTGCTCTGCCATGCAAAGTGTTCACAGAGTATCCAATATATATAGGTGCCATTCTAACATTTAAACGATCCTCTGCTAAGCTGTGAATTTATGTTTCTTCTTCATGTCTCAGGAGCCAATATATTCAAAAGCATCTGGAAAGTCTCAGTGCTGTCCACCTGTGACTCCTGACTGTCCCATGCCTGCTGTGTTCAGACAGCAGGCCAGAGAGCAAGAGTTCTGCACACCGAACCCCTACCATACAGGGTTAATTTGAAAAATGCCTCATAAGTTGATCAAAAGCTGAAAACCATTAAGAGCAATTTGTTCTTTTCAACAGAAATAAGCTTATGAGCATTTTCACTTTGATGGTTTCCATTAGCCAGAAAGCATGGTCCGGCAGCAAGTCCCTCTCCTAATGCAGCTCTTTTATATGTGGGGCCTCAGTTAGACAATAGAGCAGGATCTGGTTGATTTCCAAGCTCTGTAACATAAACTGATGGAAAAGAGAGATTGGACCTGATGTATACCAGTATTCATAACAACAAACGCCCCGTTGGCAGCACAGTGGAAAGGGGTGTTGTGCGTGTATTACCAATGTGGATGTGGGAATGGGTGAAGATGGGCGTGAGCGACCCTGCCCATGATCGAAGTTGGTCAGATGTAAACCAAACCTAGTCTGGAAGCTTTATAGCTAACTTCGTGCAGAGTTTGTGCCCTGGATAATATATCCTGCCTCCCAGAAAGGCTAATTACCTCACATGCAGCTCTCACTACGCAACTCTCACATCAGAGCCCTTAGCACTTGGAGCTCCAGTGCAGGAGTTCAGGTCTGCCTTTAGACACAGCTACTGTCTGCAAGCAAGACAAGGAAAACTAGGAGATGTGATTATAATTTTTTTCAGATCTTTAAGACGTGTAAAAATCAAGGACCAGGAACATGTATCTGGTAGAGGCTGCTGAGGTCAAATAATTTCATTGCAAGCATCAGTATCACCCTTATAAAAATATACATCTTCTTCTTGTTTCCTCATTTCTTGGTCTGGAGGCTCTTCCAGAGTCTCTCTGCTCAGATTGTAAGAACTTCTTTTCATTCCCAAGCTAAATGGATGCATGGGCCATTTATATCCCTTTGCGCTTCTAGGCCATTTTAATTCCTGTGGGTTTGGATTCAGTTGATTCAGCTCGTGAATTCCTGCCAATACCTAGTTCAAGGACAGGGATTCTTCCTGCCCTATTGCCAAGACAAATTAAGAACTAAAAGATAGATCCTACCCTAAAGTGTTAACAGATTTAGCCTAAAGGCGGGCAGTTGGGAGAGAGTAAAGAAACCGTGGGCAGCATCGGGCAGTGTGATAGCCATCAACAGTCTGCTCATGGCTGAATTTTTGTAATGACCAGATCTGAGCAAGAATTTGAAACAGGGAAAAGAATCAGCTATGTAAGTATTTGGAAATATCTCAGCCAGGGGCAAAAAACATGAAACAACAGAGCACATCTGTATTTGAAAATAAAATGATCTGGACCGGCTGGCTGAGTGGGTACCCTGGGTTTGCTGGACACAAAAGCTGACTTCTCAGGAAAAGAGATTGTACACAATGAGAGGGGACAAGGAGCTTCAAAGTGAAAGTCTGGAGGAGAGAAGACAGAGTCAGTGGGAGGAGACTGCAATTACCTATGGTAATGTGGAGCCAAAGAAGACGGCAATGTTAGAAAGGAACTGCAGAGCTTTGAATGTCCAGAAGTACTCTGTGGCTTTGTCATAGAGCAGATATCCCCCTCACAGCTTACCAGGCCTGAGCTGGGGATCCACCAGGATTCAGGGAGAAAAACATCATTTACTAAATCAGTAGCAATGCTTTTGGTTGTGCGTATGTTTCTTGGGAGGTCTCACGGCAGACGCAGGTAGGCTCAACCCTACTTAGCTTCTGAAGCCTGACACAAGTCAGTACTGCCATGAAATGTCTGCAAAACGTATTATTTCGTTTGTCTGGCTCTGAGTTATTTTGTCTCTCAGTTACTAGAGTTTGTTTTAAAACAAAAGCAATTTATCTAAATGACTGTTGTGACTATAGTCTGATCTTCCCATTATTTCTACACCCTCTGCAGCAGTTAGTGGTGAAATTTCCTCCTGCTTTATAAATCGATAAATTATTTAGACAAAATATCGCTTTGAACTGCCAGCATTTGACTATCAGAAGCATAATAGACAGCCCACAGACAAGCAGAATATTCCTTTACCTGCATGATACCTTTCTAACAGGCAAGAGTAAAATCACACCATTTCCGTCAAATGTATTAGTCTGAATAAAAGTCATCCTTTCTTTAACTAGCCAGAGAGGCAAAGTGTGCATTGCCCTATAACATGCTTCCGAGAACTGGCAGAAAAAATCCTTCTTTCCACTGGGGATTCCAGGCCTTTGGACAGAGTAGCTTGAATATGACTAAAAAGGTTGCAAAATCTTTAAACAGTGTCCCACGAAGCATATAATGTACCCTCTCCTTGCATCTCCTATAGCAATTAATGCCAGTAAGCATAAACTAATTGTTAACATCTGTGTTAAGTGAGAGCAGTAAAGCTGTGTTTTTTCTCCTGTAGTTTCAGAGGATAAAGCTGTATTTCAGCTTCAAACACCCTGGAAGAACAGACCAGGAGAACAACATTGGAATCAAGAAACAAAACAAGATTTTACACTAGTGCTTTTTATTATGGCTTCATCTCAACAAACCGTTTGTAAGTATTAAAAAGGGCTTTAAATCTTCATGTGAGTTACATATCTCTGCCTCGCTGAAATGGAAGGTCAGGGCAAAAAAAAATTAGAAAAAAATTGTCTTTATCAGCAAACAAGGGATTAGTGGTTTCAGATCACTGCCTAGCAGACCATGTAGCTACCAAGACTCAGTAAATTGGTCTGCAGTGATCCATTGCTCATTTTCCACAATGGCAAATTTCATAAGCTTAATGTTCATTGATGGAACCACCTAAGCAATGTCACCTCTCTAATCTATACTTTGCTCTGGAGACGGTGCTGGGCACCATCAAGCAGCCCAACGGCTGCCAGCTAGCATGCACTGTGACTGCTCTCTGCTTAGGAGAATGGCAGAAAAGTACAAGCAAGGAGGCTCTAGAGGTTTTCCTTAAATCTATGCTTTGTAAGGTATGTCCCATTCTGCTCAGAAAAGGTGGACTCCAAGAGGTGTTCTTGAAATTAGAAGGTGGTTCTGAGGTTTGTGACTGTCATTTCCAAAATGAATCCGCACTGAGAGAGAGCAAAGAAACTCATGTATGGAGACAACAGGCAGTGGTGCACTGCAGATGCACTAGAGGTTTTTCAACTTGTGTTTGCTTCATAGTATCTTGTCAGCATCCAGATCTTCCAGCTGAATCCTCCTCAGTTGCTAAAGAACAGTGTAGCCATCCCTGCTAAATCAATCTTTTTTATTTTCTTCTCCATAACAGGCAAAAGGATCTCTACCAAATCTTTCTTCATATTTGTAGGACAAGATCCAGGGAGACCTTATAGTGGCCTTCCAGTACCTAAAGGGGGCCTACAGGAAAGACGTACAATTTATCAGGGAGCATAGTGACAGGATGAGGGGCAACGTTTTAAACTGAAAGAGGGTAGATTCACATTAGACACAAGGAAGAAATTCTTTACTGTCAGGGTGGTGAGACACTGGAACAGGTTGCCCAGGTAAGCCCCATCCCTGGAGGTGTTCCAGGCCAGGTTGGATGGGGCTTTGAGTAACCTACTCCAGTGGAAGGTGTCCCTGCCTGTAGCAGGGGGGTTGAAACTAAATGATCTTTAAGGTCCCTTCCAATGTGATTCTATGATTCTATGGGATGGAACTAAGTCAATTTTGAACTCCTTTGGTGTTTTAGATGCAACAGGTGCAAACAATAGTAAGACCTGGATTTTTCTCTGTACTAGTATTTGCTTGGTTTAAGCATCAGAATAATTTTAATCCCTGAAATAGTTGCCTCTTTCCAGGGAGATGCTGTAATACCAGTTCAAAGATATCTACAACATCCCTACCTAATGACATGGCAGGTTCCCAGGAACTACGATTCCCAGCAGCAACCAGGTCTTCACTAGCAGCTATGAGTTTCTGTTGTGCCCTTCCCACATCTAAGCCCTGACAATTGTCTCTTGTTATATGTCATTTGCTAAATTCTATTTTAAAAGTTGATTTTTCTTCTCTTCATGACCTCTTTCTGCTGCTTTCTTTCAGAAGAATATATTCAGTAATTTTTAAGTCCTCTCCAAAACACTGTACTAAAAAAAATTAGACGTGTGTTCGTGCACCGGGATTGCTTACCATAGCAAACAGTGACTTTATGTTGGGCTCCATAGTTTGAGACTCATCACATTCACTGAAGTACTAGTTCCTCCTTATCTTAGTCAAAGATTATAAGCAAGTCTTTTGTTTTGTACTAGCCTGAACCCAAATGCCACAAGTACCATTGCAAAAGAAAAAATAGTCATAGCATATGTTGGCTGAGGTTGTAAAGCTCCTCATTTATTAGTAACTTTAATAAGGCTCATTTATTCAATACAAAATGAACAAATAGCCAGCTGCATTAGATTCTTGGCCTGGGTGTGAACTTAATCAGAGTCAGCCATTTGTCAACCAGTGCAGTGCAAACTTTCTTTATTTTGATTGCACCTCACCTTTCATGGGATGTCTCTTTCCTTTTTCTCTACAGCTCCCTGACCCGCACAACTGGCCATCCACCAAATCTGGCTGTCCCACCAGGAACTTTGAGCATACATGAAAGCCTGTTAGGAGCTAAACTAACAAAATAATCTGGATGGCACTTGTAACTGAAGCCAGATGGGACAGACCAGTCCATGGAGTGAGAGTGCTTCCATGAACCCTTGGTGCTACATAGATCTCTGAGGGATACATGGAAAATGCATTTATTTGAACTACTGAAGCAGGCACATAACATTACAGTGCCCCATGCCATTTTGTGTGCATGCCAATCAGGACAAGCTTTACCACATTGTGCAGTCCAATGGGAACAGACAGCGTCAGGGTGATGTGAAGCATCAAACATCCAGGAGATGGATGCCAGTGATGGGCACAAAATAAACCCTATCCCCAGAATGCTCTAGCATCCATTGCACATGTGAAGAAGATTTTACAGCTGAGCTCTTTTGATGGAAAGGATAAGCAGAGATTATCTAGGGTGGCTTTCTCAATCTCTGTGGCTGGCCTCCCATAGAAAAGCTCTGATCTGTGGCACGTGTGTGTAACCCTAGGGCAAATGAGAAATGGAATGTGTGTCATTTATTTGTTTAGTGCTTTGCAAACCCCCAGCACCCTGTGCTGGCTACTCAGCGCTGAATGCTTATTGTTCAAAGGACCGCTCCTCGCTAGGACTAATCTCAGCCCTGGAGAAGTCGATGGGAATCTTCCCCTTGAGCTGAGAGTGCTTTGGGTAGAGCCCTGATCTTCCACACTTCATGCTCCCATTGAACTCAGAGGGGTGTCTGGATGTGCAAGGTCTGAATCACTAGTCCTCCAGTTACCCAGTGTCAATATTAACCAGCAGAGTAAATACAAGCAATGGGCTTTCCCACACATAGTAATTAAGTATGCTTCCTCTATTCTCTGCCGCTTTTTACATTAAAGGATCTACATTGTTTTCTTTTAGCTTTAATGATTGTAGCTGGGAAGCAGGGTTAGAAGAGGGCACTGTAATCCCATGTTACCAACAGGATGTTAGAATATGTTTTTTAAATATGGCAATAGCAAGGCAGAGTTTAGTAAGTGGGTTTTGCGTTGTTTCTGGACAGCTTCAATGCACAGACTTAGTTCATCCCGTTCATATGTTAAAAAAACTAGTTTAATCATACAAGATAACTCATCTTTTTCTGCCATCTAGTGACAAAAACTGCAGCTTAGCAAATTTATGGACCTTTTATCCAGGTCATTTATTTTATTCAGTCACACACAGGCAGTAATACACAGCTATCAACATGTGTTTTCCTGGTCTGTCCACAGCACTTCATGTGATCTGAATGTGGGAGAAGCCACAGAGCTTGTGTTTTGCCCTTTTATGTATCATCACTTTCATAATTGTTTTTAGCCTCTCATCCTGTACATAATGACTAGGTCAGTCTTGCAATGGAGAAAGAACATCCCTTGGATAGAAATCCACTTGCTGTTTGTGTCTTCAGAGAAACCCACCTGGCACATCATCTGTGGAGACTCTGTCTCTCTGCAGCGGATCGGCAAAACCTTTCCTCCACCTTTGACAGGTTACACATGAGCACACACAACACTCTTGTCCAGTGATAACATTAAAACAGTCAGCGGCCACCAGCCACGAGAAATTAAATAGGTGCTATACCAAGCCCAAAGACTGTATATTTCTCTTTCTCTCCATCCACTGAAACTGAAGACATGCTTCACTGATGTCAGTAAAATCATTAATATACTTAAAATGTAAGTATATGTTTAAAATGCTTTGGTCAAGCAAGCTTTTCACCTGTTATTCCATAAAATCTTTGTTGTGGGGCTGTGATATGAAATGAGAATTCTCCTAATCCTTGCCTAACCATTGTCTTAACCTAATGTATGAAAGAATTTTCTGGCATCTTCTATGTGGGCACCAGGATAGACACCAGAAACCCATTTCTGGGTTTTTAATACCACCTCAGTTACAAAAGTAGTTCTATAAGACTTTAATAGGTTGCATGATTTTTCCCTAAACAAGAAGCCTCAGATCCCATTGAAATAATTTTTAAAAATCAGCAAGTCTCAATACACATCGGGTAAGGCCCAAGATAAGCCCATGGAGAAATGATAGTGACATTCAGTCTCTGTACTGCATATACATAATTCTTGGCAGGACTGGAAAGTAAATTACCTCTGGCTGTTTTTCCAGACAATGTCAAATCATCAGATAAGGTGAGCAAGAATGACAACGCACATTAACACATCACTGCTAGCTTTACACTAAACATTGCAGCCTTGTTAGCAACAGCTGGCCACCTTGTTATACTCATTGCAGCAATTTTAGACAAGAATTAACAAAACAAAGCCATTATTTTTGCCTTGTTTTCAGTGAATGATGGTATTATTTTCTTCTCTAATAATGGGGAAATGCTGCAGTATCTCATTACATCTGTGTAAGACATGGGCGTTATTAATAAAGACCACTGTGCCCTTGGGGGTTTTGTCTTATGGGTGTTTGATTGTTGAAGATTTACATATGTGATTCTCCTGGGCTGTGACACCAATATGGCCCATTAAGTTCTTTTCTGAACAGTAATATACCCCATCACAGGAATTTTTCTGTCATTTTAATGAAGTGGTTAGAGTGATTATCTATGCCAAAACACTGCACTTTTAATTTCAAATAAAAAGAAAGCAGTTCACATAAAAGTTACATGTTAATAAGAAGCATTTGTGTGAAATGACTATGAAAACTCTAACTGGCTTTTTAACTGGGGTCAATGGAAAGTAATGAGAAGATTTATACAATATTAAGGCATCAGCTGCGTTTTATAACCATCTCATAGAAACAAAGACAAGTCCATAACCATCTTTTCTCTAAGCAAATGAATGATGTAACCTTTTTGTTTAACTTTGTGTTTTCTTCACTGTCTTCAAGTCTCTTCAGTTACATCACTTTGCATTTATGTGGGGAATGAAAGAGATCCCTATCTATGAAATAATAACTAAAAAGAAAAACCAAGGCCAGTACTGGTTTTGTAGTTTTCATCAAGGCAGGGTCTTGCTGGAACAAAGCCGGATGACTGTCCTGATTCCCACATACTCCAGTGACACAAACACAGAGGGTTCTTTGAGACATTGGCCTCTGAGATGAGCAAGAAAATACTAACCGTAAGGGAAAAGAGATATTTTCAGACACCATCATGCACTCTTACTTTTTTAACTATCCTTTTTCCACTTTGAGATGTTTTCCCACAACCTCCCTCCCCTTAAGTTTTATGAATAAACAGACCACACAGAGAAACCTTGGATGAAATCTCAAAAGCAACTTTTGAAAAAAAGGAACTGTAATCCTCACTCAGTCATGTTTTATTGGTGATTAGTGTAATGCAGCCCCTGTGCCTTTGAATGTCATGGACCAAACCCTAAAAGGACACGACAGAATCATAGAAAAACTTACAGTTCTTTTTTTTTTTTTTTTGGGGGGGAGGGAGAATATTTGTAACAGTGAATGATTTTCAATTTCCAGTAAACCTTAAGACTGAAAAGCCTTTACTTCAATGAGTCTAAATAGAGTTAAGCATGTATTTAAGTCTCTAACACCTTAGGAGCCTTATTTCTATATTTTCCACAATGAATAATTTAGAGCAGTAACACTGGTGTTTAACAACAATAATTCAAGAAAAAATGATCTGAAGACCAAAACTACTAGTCATACTGTAGTGGTGGGACTCTTCTAACTACATCCAGGCACCTGCTTATGTGCAAGTCATCCTGCCCTCCCTTTGCTGTCAGTGCAGAGCTAGCCAGTAAAGTCAAAGGAGTTCTTGGTACGATTCATCTTATATTAAATTAATTGTCAGTATTTGGTGGACATGAATCACAGCCTGAACTCTGTCAGCTCAGCTGAGTGGATCTGCGCTGATTGCATCCCTAGACAGACAGGGTTGCAATACCCGTATTGGAGACACCTGAAGATAACTCTAGCTTTTTGTTGACTTGTGATGAATTCAAAAGTTTTGTGATATTCTTTTTCCTTCTCAGTTGACAAGATATAAGCAAGATGATGTGTCAAACATATGCTAAAATGACACTTCACTGCAGCCATTTGTCAAGTTTACAGGGCTGGCGATCTGCGGACCTCACACAGATGTTCTGGTTAAAGATGCTGTTTTGCAGGTGCAACAAAACATAGAGGTGCTTATATGGAAAGGACGGAAACATCCCCTGGTTCCTAGAACAGGTGTTTAAAATAGCTATGTCTTTTTATGTTTCCATTAAAAACCATACAAATTTATTTAGACTCTAGGTACGTACAATATCTACCTTGAAGCCACCTTGTGGTATGAGTCTTTCTAGTCTTCTTTCTAAATTATACATTAATTAACCAGATTTGATTCCTAGAAAAATCAAGCTATTGTCAAATCACTGGGTAAATCCAGAGGCTAAATTTAATTCCTCAACCACATCCACACACAGCCGTTCTGTACATGTGTTGACCTATTTGCAGAGGGTGTGATCAAGTGTTTGTCTGGCTCAATAACTGCTGCATCAAAAAACCGAGAGAGGAAATGCTGTGACGACAGCAATGCAAAATGCATGTGTCAATTGTAATTACATTGCTATTTATTTACTCAGTGTAGACACTTGTACTTTTAGAAATAGCTTGAGAAAGCTGACTGATTTTAAATAAGTCATGGAAGAGACACGTGGTTATGGCCATGAGCTTGTACAAACTACGGACATAGATGGACTTACAGCTTTGTCCCAGGTTCTGATAGCATCAAACCTAGGAAGAATTTGATGTTGTGTGAATGGGCTGTCCACCACACAGATTGAAGATCATTCTAACTCCTCTTTGGAACAAGTTTATTTGGTGAAAATGACCAAGTACGATTACAGGCTTCGTTAAAAAGTGGTATTATAATAAAAAATCACATTACATTTAATTCAGACTACCAGCAGCAACAGCAGTCTTATGCGCCCAGTTCAGTTCATGAAGTCACTTGTCTCAGTGACCTGGGTGCAGCTTTGGAAACCCCAAAGATGTGAAGCGACCCAAGTCTGCATACTTCCAGAAGTGAGCTACAGGATCTCACAGTCACTGTGACCAAGAGACACGTGCACAGAGTTGCTGTGGGTCAGGTGGCATGTGGTAACGTCCATGTGTTTGTGTGTCTTCCTGCCTAGTTAGAAGGATTTAAGCAGTTATTAGTGCATGACAGAAGTATGCTCTCAAGGAATTGGGAGGGCCTTGGTTTCAAGGTCAGAGCATGATTTTCAGGCAAGAAAATACCGTGACATGCTGGTTTACAAGGTGTTGTATCTGCTTCTCACCTCTTTCCCCCTTCTTCCTTCTCATGCCAGATGAAGGATACTAATTTATTACAGTCCCAAATAAGCAGTAAATCATTATCCACCACGCAGTGACCACTGTGCAGACAGGGATATAAAGGGCATTCCTACTTCTTCTCTGTTGCTTGAACAAGTAATCCAATTTGCAATCTAGCTGTAAGTTACGGGAGTCAGTGATCAGGATTATGTTCCCAGATCCCACACAGCGCCTCTGTGCAGCACTGAGCTAATGCCTGCAGTTCCAGGGAAATATTTCAGGCTTTCATTCACCAAGCGCCATAAGAGCCTGATGGAAGGAGTTAGCTGTGTGCCAAGTATTATTAATAACATTAACATATTAAAGACCATGTACTTACTGCCAAGCAAAATAAAATTAAATCATGTTAGCATAGTGGGAAAATCTCATTCAATAAAGAAGAACAAAAACCATGGAATTATTTATTCTAAGGTCTTAGCTATGGAATATCATTTCAGCTCTCAGGCCACATGCAATTTTGGAGGCATTTTCAGTCATTTTCTTCATTTCTTTGTCACCAAGCACCAGCTTGATCCACAGCCATGTTGTCAGTTAGCAGGGACTACCAGTGGGTTTTCTACCTATCTGGAGCTAGGGGGACTATGAGGCACTAGGCGGGTCTCCAGTTTGTTATATGGTCCCCTCTTGGGAACCAGGAAAGGCTGCTGTGCTGGTAGCCCAGTCCCACAGTGAAAAATCTCCCTTGTAGCAAGACAGTCACAAAGCCAAACATCTCAGGGAGAGGGAGGGAGATGACTGGCACTGCTATCTGCACAGCCTGCCAGCTCAGCTGACTGTCAGCTTTGTTCCCCAGAAGCCAAAAGCAACTCCGTCTAGCTACCTACAGCCACAGCTCGCCATTTCCCACTTTTAAGCAAATGTCATAAAAACACTCCAGTTGGAAAAAAAAAAAAAAAAAAAGGATTTCCCTCCTTGCAACCTTTGCATTCCTTGCTGCCTTTTTACAAATATGATGGCTGTGGTTTCTCTGGTTCAGGCAGAAAAGCTGCTGTGAACATCTCTGCTGTGCTCACGACTGCTCGGGATTGTCAATACAAATCTACTTGGTCAAGGGTAATAGACCCCATTATCGGTCACAGTATTTGAGATTTGCCTTTATCCACATCATTCACTTGAAACCACATGAAATACTACACAAATCGTATAATTAGGTGATGTTTCAGGCTGAGTAGGACCTTCAAATGTGAATAGTCAGCTCTTACTGTGGCCTCAGAACAGGGGAGCAGTAACAAGCCAGCTGCCTTTACAAATATGGAAGCTAAAGCTATTCCCATCATAAAAGGATCTGACGCAATATACTGCATTCTGAGTGCAGACTGTTCAGCAAGCAGCAAAGAGACCCAGATAAATAAGGTCTTGATTTTCATATACGTATGAGATGATTTGCATATTTAATACCAAAAGTGCAGAGAGCAAGTCTGGCTGCTACGTGGATGTAAATGCGGGTCCCTTCATTGCTGGAGGTGTATGTGTTCTCAAGGTTTTGAAAACAGGCAGACACTTGTGACTATGAACACATGAAATGCATAAAAAATATACAGTCATGTCTGTAATGCCCTTAAAGGTGTGCTGATTTGCACTAATATAAGGTGAAATGAAACTAATATTCCTCGCTATTTCTTAATGGAATGCTGTCAAGCATTTCTTGATCCTAAGCATTAACAGTCATCTGCTAGGAGCAGGGGGAAACTATTACCGTTGAGTAATTGCTGCCTGGAAATTGTGATGGTGCCACAGAATTGCTCCAAAATTAGCTTCCAGGATTCTGCAGTATCCTTCTATATGTAAAAGGCAGTTGAATTCAACAGAAGGTCAGTTTATGCAGCACATAGGAAAAAATTCCTGGATCTGTTAAAAAAAAGGTTTTAAATTGCATTTTATTTTATTTTTGAGTCCTACGCACCAAATCTGCCTTTTCTTTTCATCTAGTTGCTTACACAGGTGTTGGTCTTATTCAAATTATTATTTGGAAAATGTATGTACAGATGCCACTCACTGTAGCAGTTAGTGCACTGTCCCTGAGGATCACGTTGGGAAAAACACTACAGATGACGGAACAGATGCAGAAATGCTGTGCAATGTGATGACTTCATTCAAAAAAGTTGGTGATGATAAAGGAGGAAGCAAAGCGCATTGTGCTTTCCTAAGCAGCTCCTGGCTCTTTCAGCCAGGGTCATTTAGAGCCACTGGCCTAAGATTAGCAGCTTTTTATTGCCAGCCCCAAATTCAAACACTTTTATTAATCTTATTTTGGCAGAACCTGATGTTAGTGAGAGGTAGATGCATTCTTAATAGCTGGAAAAAGAATTTCCTGTTCACTTCTATTTACAGTTGTTTGCATTATATTCTCCCCTATTTAGATGAAGCTTTAATAATTTACCAGTTCATGAAAGGCTACACACATTTCCTTAGCCAGATCTAGTCCTAATAAAAGAGTAAAGAAGATATTTTAAAGTAGCATTGCTGACATACTCTACTGGTGATATTACATTTGAAGTGCAAGAGTTCTCATGGGATTTAGTATGGAAAGGAAGCTGGGATGACCCGTATTTCAAATTCCAGTGGTTGTCCAGACAGATTTCTGTTTGTTAGCAATGATGACAAAATGCCTGTTGCTACTTTTACATTGCAAACCATTTTCCTCCTGTGGTTAATTTATTCCAGGTGAGTTTTGGAGAAACTCTGTGTTTAGAATCTACGAATAGTTAGGTTCTTTAAGCAGATTTTACTAAAGAATATTAAATATAATATTCAACAGAAATAAAAATGGCATGTCTCAGCAATAATAAACATTGAAGGAAGGCAGAGGGAATACCACATCCTGCTGCACTGACAGCCAGGAAGAAATCCTCTTGGGAAGGTGAAAATGGATTTACCATGGATGAAAGAAAAAGGATATAGTGTGAGAGGATGCCATTTTCTTAGCCTTAAGCAATACATAACACATTTTTACCAGCTGGAAAAGAGTGCTGCAAGTTTGACTTTGCCAAATTTGAAGGGCAACACTCATGGGGGCAAGATGGTAGGAAAATAAATTTTCAATGGGAGAAGACTTCAGTGAAGATCACTGAAAAGGACCAGGAAATTAAAACATCACAAGATGCTGGTCTCCAAAATATCATGTTTAGTGATACTGATCATCTACATCTCTCCCAAATTTTAGTTATTTCAGGATTAAGAGCCACAGAAGAAGCACTGGAGCCTCTTTTGAATGGACAGCACTCACAGATTTTGTAGGTGATCTTCTACTGCGTATCTCCAGCACGTAAAAGGTCTTGCTGGCTCACTTACACTACCATTTTGTGTTTATCCTACAAACTGAACTTATGCTGTTGTCTTGGACAAACAGTGAGCGTTTACTCTTAACATCATGAATTACACAAAGACTTCATGATTATAAACAAAAAGTTTTCAACATGATTCTCTTCCTATTTATTCAATTTCAGGCAAATGCTCCCAGTTTTACTGTGATTTCCCTTTAACCGTAGTCAATTCTTCATGGGGTTTTTTTCTGTAATGCCATCTTAATTGCTAGCTTTCTGGTTCATTCTCTAGCACAGTTTTTCAGAAGTACTCATCAAAATCTCAAGCATGCAGCTATCAGCATGGTACTGATGCCCAATATATTTTTGGTAGTTTTGAAGCTGCACAAGAAAGCCACAAAGTCTAGTGCTTAATATGCTAAATTCTTAACCAATTTATATCAGCATAGCCTCACATGATCAGGAAAGCAATACCGCTTTATGTTATATTGCATTGCACCCACATCCTGGTGAAAAAGTTTACGACTGGAGGCTGAATTGAAATCATGGATATTTGAGTATGTATATTTAAAACTTAGGATTCCTAACAAATTCACATACATGACTTAACACTTTCAGGAGCAATTTTCCATGTTTTTTAGTAAGATGTACAAAAAAACGATACAAAAATTGAAGTGTGGCTTTCTGTGGCCATTCTCTGTACCTGGAGACTCCTGATCTTTGAAGTAAGCCAAGCTATAACTAGTCTTAAACTAAAGATTGTCCAAGCCCTTCGTCTGCTCATTATAGAACCATAATCCTCTGAACAGGGGAACTAAAAACAACTGTGTGGCTAGTACACCCCTGAGTGCATTGGAGTGTTTGCAAATCTCCAGTTTCACAAACTAGCCCAGGATTTTGAATAAGCTTGATTTGTAAAAGTTCACTGACCTAATCACCCAGAGGGCCAAGGTTGTTCAGGGTCTAAGAAAACAGTGTGTTCTTTAGGTCATATTTCTTTGCTAATTTAGGGGAAGACACTTTTCCTGTTCATTTTACAGACCAGCAGTTTCCCAAACGATGCTGGGTCTTGTCTGTTTTGTCATTACCCTGGTGCAGATCCAAAGGAGTCAATTCCTCCTACCCAAGGACAAATACGGTGTCAATGTCAAGAACTGGGATCTTCCAGCAGGAAATTTTCACAGGAAATTATTAAAAGATTGTCCTGAATGTATCAGAAAAATACAACGTGCTACAAGTTACAAAACAGTAAAACAAAGGCAATAAGGTTAATAAGGTTATCTCTATATGATATAAGACATCTGCCTAAGGAAGCAGTGCTCCCCTACAAGTCAGATCATCTGACATCCTCCTTAAGGACCAGGCATGAGCCAAGTCCTAGCCAAACTATCAATCTGGGATGTATGAAAACCTAAAAGAAAAAGAATATAGAGAAAAAGTACTAATGATAGGTGACAAAGGATGAAGAAAAGGGAAGTGGTGTGAGATCTGAGAGCTCAAAATGGTCTGAGAGGGCACTAGAGGGAAAGCAGAGACCAGAGAGAGAACAAAGCAACCCAGCAGTGCCCAGAGCTCACAGAGGATCTTCAGGCCAAGTCAAGTGGAGCTGGTTGGCATCCAGACTGCCCCACATTGATGCCTCCAAAACAGTGGGCTGTGTCCACCTGCAGCCAAGATCTCCATGTGGAGCCAGGAGATAATCATAGAATCATAGAATGGTTTGGGTTGGAAGGAATTTTAAAGATCATCTAGTTCCAACCTCCCTGCCATGGCCAGGGACACCTTCCGCTAGACCAGGTTACTTGAAGACCCATCCAACCTGGCCTTGAACACCTCCAGGGACGGGGCATCCATCTGGGCAACCTGTTCCAGTGTCTCACCACCCTGACAGCAAAGAATTTCCTCCTAATATCTAAACTAAATCTATCCTCTTCCACTTTAAAACTACTACCCCTCGTCCTATCACTATGCTCCCTGATAAATTGTACATCTTTCCTGTAGGCCCCCTTTAGGTACTGGAAGGCCACTATAAGGTCTCCCAGGATCCTTCTCTTCTCCAGGCTGAATAATTCCAAGTCTCTCAGCCTGTCTTCATAGGACAGGTGCTCCATCCCTCTGATCATTTTTGTGACTCTCCTCTGGGCCCACTCCAACAGGTCCATGTCCTTCTTATGTTGGGGGCCCCAGAGCTGGATGCAGTACTCCAGGTGGGGAATGCTGGAGAGGGTACAGCAAAGGGCTACAAAGATGATTAGGGGACAGGAACATCTTTCTTATGAGGAAAGACTGGGGGACTTGGGTCTTTTTAGTCTGGAGTAGAGAAGACTGAGGGGGGATCTCATCAATGCTTATAAATACTTAAAGGGAGGATGCCGGGAGGATGGGACCAGTCTTTTTGCAGTGGTGCCCATGGATAAGACAAGAGGTAATGGGCACAAACTTGACCATAGGAAGTTCCATCTAAACATGAGGAGGAACTTCTTGACTTTGAGGGTGGCAGAACACTAGAACAGGCTGCCCAGAGAGGTGGTGGAGTCTCTGACTCTGGAGATATTCAAAAGCCGCCTGGATGCCATCCTGTGCAACCTTCTCTGGGTGACCCTGCTCTGGCAGGGGGGTTGGACTAGATGATCTCCAGAGGTCCCTTCCAACCCTGGTGATTCTGTGATTCTGATCAACCAACACCCCTGAGGCCTTCTTCTCAGGACTGCCCTCAATCCATTCTCCACCCAGACTGTATGTGTGCTCAGGATTGTTGTGACCTGGGTGCAGGACCTTGCACTTGGCCTTATTGAATTTCACGAGATTTGTACAGGCCCACAAACTCAAAGCTGTCTAGGTCCCTCTGGGTAACATCTCTTCCCTACAGCATGTCGACTGCTCCACACAGATTGGTGTCATTGGCAAATGTGCTGAGGGTGCACTCAATCCCACTGTCCATATCACCAACACAGACATTAAACAGCACTGGTCCCAATACCAATACCTGAGGAGTGCCACTCATCACTGATCTCCACTTGGACATTGAGCCGTTGACTGCAACTCTTTGACTGTGACCATCCAGCCAATTCCTTATCCACCAAGTGGTCTGTCTGTCAAACCTGTGACTCTCCAATTTAGAGACAAGGAAGTTGTGCAGGACAGTGTCAAATGCTTTGCACAAGTCCAGGTAGATAATGACAGTTGTTCTTCCCTTACCCACCAATGCTGTAACCCAGTCGTAGAAGGCCACCAAATTTGTCAGACAGGATTTGCCCTTGGTGAAGCCATGTTGGCTGCCACAGATTGCCTCCTTATTTTCCATGTGCCTTAGCATAGGAGCTCGTTGTTCATCCATGCAGACCTCCTGGAGTTTTTGCCTGACTTCGTCTTCATTGGGATGCATTGCTCCTGAGCTTGGAGGAGGTGATCCTTGAATAAGAGGGCTTTCTTGGGCCCCTCTTCCCTCCAGGGCTTTATCCCACGGTACTCTGCCAAGCAGATCCCTGAAGAGGACAAAGTCTGCTCTCCTGAATCCAGGGTAGTCAGCTTGCTGTGCACCCTCCTCACTGCCCTAAGGATCTTGAACTCCACCATTTCATGGTCACTGCAGCCAAGGCTGCCCTTGAGCTTCAGATTCCCCACCAGCCCCTCCCTGTTGCTAAGAACAAGGTCCAGCATGGCACCTCTCCGCCTAGGCCCCTCTATCACCTGGAGAAGGAAGCTATCATCGACGCATTCTAGGAACCTGCTGGATTGCTTATGGCCTGCTGTGTTGTCCCTCCAACAGACACCGGGGTGGCTGAAGTCTCCCATGAGGACCAGGGCTTGTGAATGTGAGGCTGCTCCTATCTGTCTATAGAGGGCCTCATGTGCTTGGTCTTCCTGGTCAGGTGACCTGTGGCAGACCCCCACTGTAATGTCACCTGTCTCTGCCCTCTCTTTAATCCTGACCCATAAACTCTCGATTGGCTTCTCATCCATCCCCAGGCTCAGAGCTCCATGCACTCCAGCTGGTCCTTGACATAGAGGGTGACCCCCCCTCCTCGTCTCCCCTGCCTGTCCTTCCTGAAAAGCTGGTATCCCTCCATTCCAACACTCCAGTCACAGGAGCCATCCCACCACCTGTCCGTGATGCCATGCAGGTGTGCACATATCTCTGACTCCTCTTCTTTATTCCCCATCTTACATGCGTTTGCATAGAGGCATTTAAGTTGGGCCCCTGATGAAGCTGATTTACTGGCTGGAGTGGCTGGAATTCCTTTGTGCTGCACTCCAGGTGCTCTTCTCCTGACCTGTGATCCTTCTCCAGACTCTGGGCATCTGTTGCTGGCACTGGCATTGAACTGGTAGGAGTGGGATGGATTGACATTCCCCTCCCCTGGCAACTTTAGTTTAAAGCCCTCTTTCACCAGCTTGGCAAGCCTATGACCAAAGACGCTCTTCCCCTTCTCTGATGGATCCTGCTAATGCAGCACTGTGGGGAGCCAGTTCCAAGTGCCTGAAATTATAAGAGCCCACTTGAGAAGTACATTTTAGTATGATGCCCAGGAAATATGTTTGGAACAGTACATGAGAGTATGGAGTGCAGGACCTGTTGGGATAGCACTGAGGGAATATGCAAGGTCATAGGCTACTGGAGCAAACCTGAGCTACCTTGTCCATACATCTTGTAGGGAGGAATTTTTGAGAAGAGCTACTTCAAGAAACAAATCTGGGTTTTATCCCAGAGGAAAACAGTTGGTTCACTCCAAAAGACAAAAGAGCTAGCACGTGTATGGAGAGACAGCGGAAGCTAAGCTATTTGACTTTGTAGACATCCTGAAAGTAGAAAATCTCCAGCAGAAAACAGCCACATCCTTTTATTTAAGATCAATACATTATTCAAGTGTCTAGTTAGCCTTCTTTGCTGAGCATTTAAATAGAAAAGTGGACTTATGAATATCCTGTTGTGCTGGAAGGTCTGTGGTTTCAGCCAAAACCCTTCTACTTTTTGGGTTTGATTTTGATTTGCTTCTCACATGCAAAAGCCACAGAGAAGAAGAACAAAATCAAGGTGTACGAGTGTCTGGGCTGAAACCTATGCCTCATGCAGCTCAACTTTTGACAAGGAAAACAGAAAGCTTAGGCTGGCAAGGATTTCCCTAAACATGACAACACTGATGCAGAAACAGCTTGTCTGGCTCCAAGCTACTCCAGTCCAGGGAGTATTCAGAGGCCAGATTTGACTCAACAGAAGATTGTTCTGCTCCAGATGATTCCTCATCTTCATGACACAGGGGAACTGACTGTGGTCCTTCTGATTATGCGTGCACAGTCCATAACCAGTGCTGCTTGACACGTGTGTGCTTGGGTCAGGGGCCAGTGGGTCTTTCTCATGGCATGTAGTTCCTACACATGCAGGCAGCAAAGGAAAGTGGAAGCTTCTGACAGATCCATGAAGCTTTTTTGCCATGTTGCCTTCAGTTTGTCCAGCTCACCCACTGTTACCACTTCGGACCCCAGCATTACAGACATGTCCCACAATTTGCGGGACTCTTCAGGTTGTTTCTGATATAAGAAGGGATGAACTGTGGGGTCCAGCATCTCTTTAGGTAGACCAGCTAGCTGTGAAGAAGATACTATGTTTCTTTAGTCCTAGATCCAAGCATTTTTCAGCTACCATACAGAAAACTTTGACTAGGCTTCTTCTCATGGTTATAATCCCAGTGCTCAGCCTTGTTATGCCCTTGGCTTTCAGATAATTTTTCTTAGCATCTTTATATTTTTGGCTTATCTACTCACATTTTCATCAATCCGTAGAAGCAATAGCCTGTCCTTTATGATTAAATTCAATTCATAATGAAAACCCTCCAGCCAGCTTGGATTACTGATTAGCCTTGCCTGTACCTTAGTTTTGGATGATGTTTCCCATCATTGCAACTATCTAATTCCCTAAAGAGTGTATTTGTTTCTTACATTTATCCTGAATTAAGGACAGCTGTTATATACCTGCTAGCTTCCAAAATTTTTTCAACCAGAATAATATGATACAAGCTTTCTGCCACTGGCCATTAGGACGAATATAATATTTATTTTCAATTCAGTCATTGACATAACCTTAGATTTACTTCTTTGCTCTACAATCTACTGGTTTGGAATGCCCTCAGTCTTTACTTCATGGTCTGTTGCATCTCTACAGCTTTTCTTTCTACACTGTGGGATCCCTACTTCTTTTCCAAAGTAACCCCTTTTCTGATCTTATTGATTTTCCATTACCTTACAATCCTATGCACATGCTTACCTCTTCTCAGCCAATCTCTAGTTTATCCTGTAAAAGTTAAATCCTGTTATCCAAATTCTTAAGTCACACAAACTGCTGGTAACCTTTCTGACCTCTGTCAAAAATTGTTTATTACACCACCTTGTTATGCAGTCCCCTTGGTGGATACATACCTTGGATTTATTACTTTAAAATCTGCCCTATTCTTCCTGATAGGCAGAGGAAAACTTAGTTTATTTTTTTATAAATACTCTTCTTCCTCAATTAAACACACAAACCTCCCCCAGCTTGTTTCCGATTCATGAAATGGTTTAGTTTTTCATCAGCCTTGTGTTGAGGGTAACATTTTCACAATCAAAAGAATCCTTCAAATAAAAATTATTAATATTACTTTTTAAGTATGGGGTCATTAGCAGCATTTAGCAATAACAGGATAAACCAAAGTGCATCAAATCATGTTCACTCTCAGATCCAGCTGTGGATCAAGGGAGGCAAAATAAGGATCCCCAACAACAGCTGGAGAGTAGCTTGCAAAAGGACTGGGGTATTTCAGTTTCCAAGTCTGTGTCTTCTCACAAGTCATCCATACCTTTAGCAGTACCTGGCACCCATGCTGGCTTATAGAATTCCCTGTCCTACAAAGAAGTCCATGAGTACTTCTTATTAATATGGGAATATTCCTGTTGCTGGGAAAGCCAAAGAAGCAAGATCAGAGAGACAAATACATTGAAATGTAGAGTCTTTCCTTTGGGGAGGTTTTCCACTTACTTGAATGGGCTCTATACCAGACCCTTCAGGAGAAATCTTGACCCAATTAATTCAGTGGGAATTTTGCCACTGACTTCAGTTGTGCAGGATTTCACCCCTCCTGCTCACATGGACCCAGATCAGAGTCCATGTGAGTTAGTAGCCCAGGGGCATGACAATCTTTTCTTATTCATGCCAAGTTTTTCTCGTATTTCTGGATGACCCAATAGATGACTGCGGATTCACATCAGTATAAACGAGACCAGTACTTGCTTTGGAGGTTATCATACATCTCCACATCTTTGCTTCTTTGCTTAAGGGACTTCTTTCTTAGGCAAATTGTTTCTCAGCCCAGGCAACAAGACTGGCTTTTTTCTTTTTCTTTTTCTTTTTCTTTTTCTTTTTCTTTTTCTTTTTCTTAAGAAGTAAAATGCAAAAGCAAGTTCCAGAATAAAAAAATATGTTCTTGATTGTTAGACTAATGTAAACCACATTCCAAAGACCTGGACATGTTGCAAAACATAAAATAATTCAACTCTTTTGTTTTCATTTACTGTTTGGTAACTGGTACATTTTACACCAAATGTGAATGAACTAAGAGATTTGTGGAAGCAAACCCTGAATTGGCCTTCATCTTCTCCAAAGTTTTCTATTCTACCAACAGAAAATCGTGATAGGTTAGGGGGAGTAATGCATTCAGAGACATATGCTGACAAGTTTGAATGAATAGCTTTCTTCCTCCAGTCTCACTACATTTAGGTCTAAGAGCATATAAAAATTAGTCACTAATAGAAATTGTATAACGTCAGTCACTTCCAAAAAACTTCCAGAGAACTCCTGGAAATGATTAGGAAAAGCTACATTAAAAAAAGTCTTTAAACTGTTTACAGAGGGCACAGATTTTCTAAGGAAAAAGATTATGTCTTTATACTCCAGGTTTTAATAAGTGTCTAATTTCTCTGTTCTACAATAGCCTCCTGTTCCTCTACTCTGTTTAATGAGCCATCACATTGTAATAGCCAAGGGGTATAAAGCTCTTCTGATACGTACATTTAATGCTTCAATGGGAAAGGGTATTTCATTTAACAGGAAATTTCTTCAGATCTTATGGAATAATACATTTGGTTTTCCTCAGTATTTTTATAGGTCATCCAATGAAAGGTATATTGTAAAATTAAGATGCCATATTATGCCTTACATTAGTTAGGTGTAAATCTGGAGGACTGCTTCCTGGAAAACAGACCCAGTTGTCAGAGTCAAAGAAGATAAATGCTTGAAGACTGTAAAGTTCATTAGAAAACCCATGATAACCCCATGGGAGGTGTGATCTGCTGCTGGACTATTCTAGCAGTAAATTACTACAGCTGCCTTAAAACGTTTGGCTAGTTTGAGTCTGTTGGTCTTGATCATTGTGTCTGGGGAGCAAAGCCGATCTTTACCCATTCAGTTCCTCTGTGCTCACACCTACCCAAACATGAAGAAGAAAGCTTCCAGTGATGAGCCTCCTCTAGCCTGCAGGTCGGAAAAAGGTCAAAGTCATAGAGGACAAAACTAAAATGTACAACAGAAAAAATGTCACATGAGAGATAAGGGATTCTTCAGACCTTGGTACCAGCTGTGCAGGATAACTAGTGGATAACTTCTACCCAACTACACCCTATGACTGAGGTTCAGTCCAGGTCAACTCTCACTTTGGCATGCCAGGCTTTGAGGGAGAAGAGTAATAGGGGTTTGCGCATTTTGGGAAGGATGCTGGTGTCTGTTGCCAAAAGGTATTACTAAAGACTCTGCTATCCTCAGAAAAATTAACTGCCTGGAATTGATATTTGCAAGTATTTTTCCTGGTAATTGACAGACAAGCACAAAAGAAATAGCTCTCCTGACCTCAAAAAAGGTAAGAGATGATCCCTAACTGAGCCTTGCCACTTAAGTTCAAAGTGCCTCTAGACTGTATTTACAGGGTCTCTGGTTACAAGAATGGACACTGAAAAAATAAGCATGGTGAAAGGAAGCTTTAAAAGTAATTTGCACTGCTGTTGGCTGTTGGTTTTGCTTCCAGAAAAATAATGCAAACTCTGTCTTTATTCAAGTAGTTTTAAAACTAGCTGTAGTCTGAAATAAAAAGGATTATATGTTCTATCATATGCAAACATAAACTCAAACTTTGTCTAAAATTACTTTAAAATCTTGTGAGCCTTTATTTTCAGTTGCACCCAAACTATGAAATCTCTCTGGCTGTTTGAAGACAGCAGAGATGTTGACCTAGTAACAGAATCTGGCAACCTGTTTGTTCTTCTTTCTTCTAATAGAACCTCTTCTTCAAGATACACTGTCTGAGAAGAAACCAATCCTGTTTGACTTTGTAGGTGAGCTAGGGTTCATCCTGCCAAAGAGTTCAGAGGTTTGTGATGAGAAGTTATCTTGGGGCCAAGTGAAGCTCTCAAGGGGATCTACTGATTAAAATGTCAATTTTCTCCAAGGGCTGTATATGCTTTCTGGATTAAACTGGGGCTACTTAAAGGTCTCTCCCTTGTTGTTGCATTAGCTTTCCAGGAGCTAAAAGGAGAGACGAGAACCACCCCCTACACACCCGCTTTCATTTCAATGAATGTTGAATCTGCCTTGTAAACAGGTAGCAAGAACAAGTAAAGACTAATCAAAGATGGTGACATTTCTCTCTATTCTACCGCATTCACAAGCATCTACCCAAACTTTCAAGCAGCTGGGCCAAAATCCAAGCCTACAGTCTTTCCGCTGACTTCAAATGGCTGGGACAGAAGTGATGCTGCCTGCCTCACTCGAAGCAACACTGTTTCCTTATCCTCATCCCTATTAAAGTTATTTTATAGGTAACAAGCACCTATGATTTAATCTTTTGGCAACAGAGTTAATGGTCAGTATCACCACCCTATTTAGTCTCAATCTTGTTTTTCACCTCTCACCTAACCCTTTGAAAGCCTTTTCTGAGAGACTAGCTCATTATCCTAGTTTATAGTGCTTACTCTATATTTCCACTGAACAAGACTTCCACTGTTCTGTGCCCTTTCAGAGACATAATCACTATGATACAATAGTGTGAAAATCTGTCTTCATATGTCCGTTTGAAACTTGGTGCTTTTTTTTCTCTTCTTTCCTCTTGTGAAATACCACAACATTTTTCAATTAGAGTAGGTTCTTGTTGCAACTGCTATCAAAGCACTGTTATCATAAAACATCTGTCCTAAATGTAAGAACATCTGTTTCCCAAACTCCTTCCTGGTCCCTAGATGACTCATTTCTTTGATAGCTTTTCTTTGTAAGGGAAATCTTTTTTCTAATTTTTTTGAAGTACTTTGCTTCTAAAATGTTTCCTCTTCATTTAACATGCTAAGCCAGTGCTTCACCGTATTGTTATGTGTGCTTTTCTGTGCTTTTCTTGACATTCTTTCTGTATTATAACGCTTACCCATGTAATATCATCATTTCAGTTTCTCTTGTAAGAACAACCGTTCCTACGCTGATTTTTAAGTGCTGCCCAAGCAGCAAGGCAAAGAATCCTGGATTTCATCCTCCACAAAACACTGACACTGAGGTTATGAAAACAGTCTAAGGGCCACTGGCACCAGGTAACACTCAAGTTCATTAGAAGGCAGGCATTTAACTCCTGTAACCTCTTTTGCAATTTTTTATTTCACATAAATATTGCTGAAGCCAAGCATACCAATGCAGGCCTTCTAAATTACTCCCTCAATTTTGCAGTCCAGCCCTATGCAGCAGAGCAGAACCTCATCAATTTATTTTGCCAAAATAAAAGGAGACTAAAGCCTCAACAAGGTTGCAGCTGAACTCCCACTGAAAATATGGACCTGACTTTATATCATCCTCACTGAGACATTGGAGCTCACTCTAAGTGACGAATTCTGTAAGCACTACAGTGCAATTCTTTCTTGCACACTAGTTCTCCATTCAACTCCTGTACCAGCACATAAGTGCTGCATTGTCAGAAAGGCTCTTAACAGTTATTTCCTTTTTATTTAACTTGAGCTGCAACTACTTTGATCACGCCTTTTAATTCCGAATTACCCTGAGCAGCGCCTTGCGGGCAGTGCTGAATGCACCTTGGGTCAATTACTGCTTCACAGCCATATCATGTCTTGAAGCACGTAACGTTTCCTGCATGTCTCCTTTCCAATTACTGCCCAAGGCAAAGCCGGCTCAGCTGGTGAGACCTGATGCCTACACACACTGTGTGCTTTTAACTGAGCTTTCGACAGCCTTATAAAGTGCCATTCACCCACCTGCCTAGTCCATTGAGCAATTGAGATGTGTCGAACCAGATTCCTTCTGCATATAAATCAGCACCACTTTAGGGAGCGGTACTCAGTCTCGCTAAGCAAGCAGGGAATGGGTCAGCAAGCAGGTAAAAAAACATGTTGCCTGCACAAATAACCTTCAAATATCCATGAGGGCTCCTGATATGGGCTCCTGTTTCAATTGAGTAAACCCTGAAACTTGCCCTGAGTCCCTGTAATTTGCCAGGATCTTCACACAGACCAGGGAAATAGCCAGGTTCTATCTCTTTTAGTATTAATATGCATTATTGAATTGAAGGTTAAAGGAAACTGAAAATTACTTGTCCTGTGTGGTTTCTGAAATATTAGCAATGTGATTCACAAGTGACTTGGAACTTTGACGAACTTAAGAATGGGTTAACCATCCAATTCCCTGACTCTGTGAGCTCAGTGCTTTCTACTAAAGTAGCTGGGAGTAACAACACTGGCTTCCAAAACAACATTTGCATAGCCTGAATCAGTAGCAGCAGTATTATAACTGGACAAGCTGGACAAAATTGGTTAAATGAGCTTTGGGGTTTTTTAGTTTCACCCCAAAGTACTTTTATGCCACCACATTTTCCCTGTTCTTCTTACTTTGGCAGTTTCTGGAGATGATCCCTAAAATGTATTTTGCTGCCAGCCAGTTTTCACTAAACAGGAGGATCTGTTGTTAAAATTCCCATGTAGTACCATAGTCAGCACATTTCTTTTTTGGATTAAGGCAACTGACCATGTTCCTCTGAGACTGCGAGTTAACACTTCTTTGTAAACGAGACCAAAAAAGGCTAAAAACCTCAAAAATTCACAACAGCAGTGACCTATGAAAATTAATACTGAGGTGGCTTATGGCTGTCTTTTGTCCTGGCCTTTTTCTGAAAGGCTGGCAAAAATGCTTGATCTGCTCCTTTGTGGGTATTTCTAGAGACTCTGCTACCATAAGTCCATGAGCACTGAGATTTCCTTCCAGCAAAGAAACAGCTTCCAAGGCCAAAAAAAGGGAGAAATTGAAGAAGACGAGGTATAAATCAAGCAATGCAGAAGGGGTAAATTGGGAGGGATCCCCCAAGGTGAGGTCCAGAAGCTGTATTTCCGTCTTGTAGAACAAAGAAGGAAAGAAGGCGCAGGGTCTGTCATAGGTGTAATTATTGACAGTGTGGGTGTTACAGCTGACCCATCACCCGGATTCCCTCTGTAGCCCATGGGAAGAAAACATGTTTCTGGAGGGCAGCACATGTGTTTAGATGATAAGTATCTGTTTCTCTTCATTGGCCCTGACACAAGCTTAGACATCTAGTCCTGTCAGACAAATCAAAAACCTTACTCAGCAGCCCACTCTTCCTAGATACGTCTTCAGTTTCTAGGCACAGAGGTTTCCAACACTGAAAGTACCTCTGTCTTGGCAGCACTGAGCATCTTGGGTTGCCTCTTAAGCCTGAAGTATTTCTACATCTACAGACCCTTCCCAGTCATGCATCCAGCACTCAGTGTAGTAGGTTTTCTCACAGTATGCTTAGGACATCAAACATCCAAGACCAGCCATAAGAAGAGATGTTCTACAGCCTCAGTACCCTTCGGTTATCAGCACTGGTATAGATCAATGGCAAAACACAGAATGGGCAAAATCAGAGTTCACTTCCCTGTGCTGCCTAAGGGGATCTGCGCTCTTACATCCCAGGATGGTTCCCCCATGCTACACTTACTCTCAGTTCCTGAAGTTGTTCCACTTTGCATGCTATAATAAGCTACTAATTGGATGAGAGATGAAAAGAAGCTAGAACAAATCTTTACAGGCCAAAAAATAGGGTTCTCACTGGGGTTTCAGTCTGTGAAGTAATGAATACCTGAGAAAGTCTTTGGGGCAGGACCAGAGACCAGGAAGGACTTCAGTCACTCCTACCCCCTTTCATACATAGCAGAATAAATACTGTTGAACAAATTAATTCCAGTGACTCTTTAAGGCCTGCTGATTCAGCCTTTCATTCATTCCTAGTGCTGAAACTCACATAATTTGAAGCACTCTTGAGTTACTCATCATCTGTTGTTGTGTTTTTAAATGAATGCCATAGATGCGAAAAGAATGTACAATTGAAAGAGCCAGATCCCTGAAGATAGTCATATAAATATATAAAAGGGCATTATAGAATGGCACAGGAGAAACTTTTCAAAACAAATATGTGGAGTAAGGCTTTTAAATTCAGATTTCAGCACCAGAAAGAGTCCCAACTACAACTAACCAGACCTTACCTTACCATATCTTTCTTTGATGATGTTCTTATTTAGAATCATAGAATCATAGAATCATTTAAGTCGGAAAAGACCCTTAAGATCATCAAGTCTGACTGTAAACCTAACACTGCCAAGGCCACCACTAAACCATGTCTCTAAGTGCCACATCTACATGTTTTTTAAATACCTCCAGGGATGGTGATTCCACCACTTCCCTGGGTAGCCTGTTCCAATGTGTGATAGCCCTTTCTGTGTAGAAACTTCTCCTAATATCCAATCTAAACCTCCCCTGGTGCAACTTAAGGCCATTTCCTCTTGTCCTATCACTTGTTACTTTGGAGAAGAGACCAACCCCCACTTCGCTACAACCTGCTTTCAGGTAGTTGTAGAGAGCGATAAGGTCTCCCCTCAGCCTCCCTTTCTGCAGGATAAACAACCCCAGTTCACTCAGTCACTCTTCATAAGACTTTTGCTCTTTATGTATGTATATTGGCATTGCACAGCCTACCATTAATTAAACATTTGAAGAAACAACTCTTGACCTCACTGTGTTCTAAATATGGATTTGCCAGCCTGCACTATGTAAAGAATGCAGTGGTTTTAAGCACACAATGGCACTTGGAGAAACAAAGCTCTGTGGTGTCACAGTAAAAAGAAAGAGTTGGCTTCACTGGCATTTTTGGTACGCAGAGTTCCACCATGAAACTTTGGTTCTTGAAGGTAAAAATTAAGTTTTGAGAGGAAGCTAAAACAGATGTTCTTACCACATTATAAGTGAGAATATTATAATGGGATTAGACTTACTATTTTCAGTATATATGAAGCACAAGAGCTGTGCTGAATATATATACACACACACACACACACACACACACGTACTAAAATCTGAGACAGCTGAGTAACCCTGGGTGGAAGAAAATAGGTGGAAGGAGGTTCTTTTCTTGTGCCAATGAGTCACTGAAAAAGAAATCAACCCTGCATCCCCTCCCAGACTGTCCAGGTCTCCATGATGGAGCCCACGTCAGCTCCTGAGCTGGTTTGGTCTTGTGCTGAACCTGAGCCGTGTCTTTGGAGAGACAACACAGAGTAGAGCTGCACTGGCAGAGCAAGCCCTGGAAGAGAGCAATGGGAAGGACCCTCAGCTCAGAGCAAAGACAAGAGCTGCTCTGGTGCCTTTCTTACTTGTCAGACTGTCTCAGTCTTTGCTTTGAAGGTTTTCCGATAATGTCCCACTTATTCTGTTGTTTGTATCCCCTACCCTTTCACTGAGCCCTTTTATTTCAGAACCGTCCTCTGACAATGGTGATGAGGGAAGACTTAGTTTCTTTTTTCCTTTTTATTTATTTATTTAATTAATTAATTAACCCAGCGCAGAGCGAAAAGTGAGATTTTGAGTCAGGGCTCTTGCCATGGTGCTGTTACTTTCCAGAAAAAGAGGCACCTTGGGTGATGTTAGCTTCTCCCTAAATGTCACCATGAACACTTTCTAGAAGCCCTGTGCCATGTCAAATACGTGACCTGATTCCTGGGTCTTATCTGCTACGCAGAGACCTTGATTTTATGGAGGTTTGGCACAAACGTTCAAAATGTTCTTTGCAGTTCAGAGGGCTGAAAGACAGGCCATGTTTAATGTGTAATTAGGTAGAGGTTTCCACTGCAGGAAAACACTCTAACGACAGCTACATTTAAATCAGTCCTGGGCTGTAACTATTTCTACGGTGCAGGCTTTTGCTGCTGTGTTTTGCTGCCATACTGTACACCAGGATAGGTAAATGTGTGGACCCAGCTTCCAAAGGATCTAATGGCAAAGCTGTTAAGAACCAATTTAAGATGCTTATCGCTAGCTTTGTAAATCCTCCAGTCTCTTTGGGTACACAAAGTAGTAAATATACCCTGGGAAGCATTGTTCCAGCGCAGAGGCAGGATAGAGTCAGACTCAAGGATTACAGCTGGTCAACAGTGTGCAGCTAAGTCAACAAAATTTTTTTCAATAGAAAACTGAGTCATATGAACAATTTTTCTCTGCAAATATCTATCTCCCATGGAGAATTTCAGGCTTTCCACAATAAAACAATAATCTTTTTTGGGCAAAAAAGTTCTGGTTTGGATTCTTCCTCTTTCAGGTATGTGAAAAGTTAAAAATTTCTGCCGTTAAAAGGGAAAATAGAAAGATTTTTCCATTCAGCACTAGAAAAGATGACTAGTTCAGGAGAGACCCTTATATCTGAGCACAAAACAGACCGGATCAGTTGTGTCTCTTGGGAGCAGAAGGACTACCCCACAGAGGTGGCCCTGCTGTGTAAAGTGGTTTAAGCATTATTTTAAAGACTCAACAGCCACAGTGTGCTGGAAGCTCTGTGGTACTTACAAGAGGCACAAATTTGCCCTTTGATGGGATCTGGGTTTGTTATTAAAGGTTGAATATCAACTGTTCCTTTCCGTTTGTACACTGTGAGCTGCAAGGCTGTGCTCTGCTTTCACCCCATGTCTGGGCCATGGAGAGCCACGGGGACTCTGGTTGCGTGGAGATCATGTATAGGTTACACGACCTCTCTGCATCTAGGCTCTCAAAATGGCTGGAGAGATTTCTGCCCCTCCTCCCCATCACTCCTTTGAGCAGCATGGGATTTCCTGGCTGAGGAACTATAATCATTTTGATTTATTAATTCAAACAACAGCAAATCTTGTCCATAATTTGCAAGGTCCGGATATTGAAACAAACAATATTTTTAATGAATCCCTAAAGTTCCTCCAGTTCCTCCTAGCTGCACAAAAATAACTATTTCACAAACCCCTCGTGGATCAGAAATAGAATAATCTGCCAGATCCCATACTGCACCAGGAAGAACAGTCGAAATAGCTGACATCCCAGCTTGCAGTGTGAATGTCTGCAAGCAAAAATACTCATACAATACAGACATTGAAGAAGCTTGCATATAACCAGGCTTACTGGTAAATTATTTCCAAGCCAAAAATAAGTAAAAGTTGACATGTCCAAACACTAGCCAGTCAGTTCCAGTCATTGTAGGAGCTCTTTTTGTTCCTTGTCTCGGGCTCCCTTTGACAGAAGATTGATATGTGTTACAGGAGGTATTGCAGTGATTTCCCTATCAAATAACATGTGTGGAGAAAAATTCCTGTAGACTGTGGTGGCAAAGGCTCAGTCTGACAAGGACCTCTAGGGCAGTAAGCATATTATCTTTGTCATCTGGCCAAGTTTTCATGGAACAGCAGTTCACTTCTCCCTGTAGTTTTTGTCTAAAACCATGTGTGAACACCAGTTGTGAGCTGGCTTTAGAGAAAATGAGATATGCATGAAAAGGGCTGTCTGCTATATTTAGCAATATGTTTTAATAACAGCTTAAGTTTTCAGCATCTTAACACCTATTCCTTTTAAGCCTTAGAAAAGAAAATTAGAAAGGTATATATGCACCAAAATCTTAGGTGGCAGCACCGTGATCTTTGGAAAACTCTGAAAACAGAATTAAAATTTCTTACCTTCTCCTTGACTCAGTGTCAAGAAGTACCACATGCCAAAACTCTAGGAACATTCCTGTGTAGAGCCAATATTTTGGGCCCATCTCGGTTGCATAACATAGCAATATCTCTCGACTTAGCACAGAAATAAAAGTTATGTTGTCATATGAATACTTGGTGTAACATCCGTCATTGAGTCTAACATACTTGCAGGATATGTGCAAATATCTGATTCTCTTTATAGGCATCACATTAAAAGACATAACCATAAAATCCTGATTATTATTTTCACTCAGCAGGATTATGCTAACCAAGACAACAAACATCCACTACCACAAAGACATTGCATGTCGGTGCTATTACTATAACCGTAACATGAGCAATGCTGCCTAATAAGTTACATCCAATAAAACCCACTGATAATAAGAACGTTATTACAATAATATCAGCGTCAAAGCAAGAACTGGCTCATATGCCTAACTCTTTTATCCCACATGAAACAGAGGTTCAGAGTGACAGCATGTAGCTCCTCTGACACAGCTCAGCACATAATTGGTAGGGATTCACTGGTTCCCCATGTCTCACCATCACAACTAGATTATCCTGGTAAACAGCAGAGCTCGCAGGTGATGGTATTCATTGTTGCCACCCTTGAGGCTTTGCCAGAGCACAGAGAAGAAGCTATAAGGAAGAGCTGATCTGTCTCTCTTAGGTTGCTTTTTCTTTCTGCACATTTGTCTCACAAATAGGACTTTAGCCAGCAGAGGTTCTTTGCCTTTCTGACCACTTCTGCCCCTTGAACCATACTCATTAACAGGACCTGATCTTTGTTAGACAACCTGAATATCAGCAAAAGCAATACACTAAGTGAACACTGCTGGGTATATGGCAGTGGTAATTCTGATATATTTGGTGTATCCAAGAATAGAGTAAGTATATAGACCAAATGAGAAGGGTATAAACTATGTTTGCCCCTCCCCTCCCCCTCCTTCCTGCGACTTCTCAGGTTGTTTTTCTTGACCATCTCATTCTCTTCAGAGACATTATCTCCAAGAATTCCATTAAATGGTGCCCCCATGCAACACCGTGATGCAGTGTTAAGAGGAGATTGAATGACTTTAGTTCTCATCTTTTCCTTTCATGTAATGGAGGTGTGTCAGTGCTCCTCACACCTTCCCCAGGTTGCATCCAGACCTGAGTGAATCATACAGACCATATCCTGAATTTCTTGTTGGAGGAATTATTCCAGGGAGGCTGTTGTTTGTTAAAATAAATATATCAAGTACATTTTTAAAACAAAAAATATAAAGAAGCAATACATATGTACATCTGTGTTTAGGACACATACTGAGGTTAAAGTTGGTTTATGTTAATGCTCAGAAATCAAAGCAGTCTAGAGCAGCTACATAGAGTTCGGAGAGGAGTTATGAGTGGATTAATGTGGCTTTTTAACCCTCTTCTTTGCTGGGGAACTCCCTGCACTAACATAGCACTGGTTCTTCAGCTGGAAAAAGAATCCATTTCTAAACAAGATCTCCTAGCTACAAATCTATGGCGGGAGCAAGAGTTTGAATAAATCCCTAGTATAAGCTGTTTTGCTTCAAACATGGTTTCTTGAAACAATCATTTTATAGCTAAATAATTTGTCCAAAAAAACATTACTTGTGGGGGTTTTTTTGTTTTACTGTGTAATATACCAGCAATCAGTTCCATATGGTCTCCATATACTCTATGATTTAAGGTTTCTGAAGTTTACTCTTCCATTTTACTTCCCTGCACACATACAAAAGTATACTATAACATGCATATTTTTCTATCCCCTAAAATTGTGTGTGTAATTACTTTCTATTACTAAGTACCATTGTGTCTGACACAGATGCAAAAAATAGATACTGAACAATTTTTCTGCAGTTCATTTAAATGTATAATACAGTAAAAGTGAAAAATTCCATGCATATATAACGCCCCTATACTTTCGACTAAATTAAGCTGTCTCTCATGTACTATACTACAGATAAAGCAGAGAAAGGAAAAGCAGTTTTAAGGTGTGAGGTTCCATCTGCAATCATGCCTCTTAGTATAACACAGGGAGACATTTTTAAAGACACCATCCAGAGAGAGGCTGTTTGTGAGAATCTTTCAGAGAGCAAGGTCGGTGGGTCTGTGCCTGCCTGGATGCGCTGGGTAAACCCTCAAACGGAGACAAAGCAGGCTGTTGTGGGGAGAGAGGTAAGCGGGGAACCTGAGGCTTTGCACTACCATTGCCATTAGTTCAAAAAAAGAGCAAATCTCCCAGCAGGGAGATTTTGATGCTTTCAGAGGGCTGTTCATCCCACCCTAAAACTAACCTACGTGAGGCTTACTGCTGGAAAAGGGACCCTTCCCACCCCACATCCCCAGAGGAAACCATTTGGAGGTTTTGCCTACAGAATGATTTGGCATAAACTAGATGCCTAATCTTTCAGCTATTGCTGTTAAAGGAAACATTAGAGAATCCATCTTCTACCTCAGTACCAAACAAAGAACAAAGCAGAGTGCTGGGTTTGGCTGGGGCAGCAAGGCATCACCAGCAGGGTGACCCATGGTGGTGTCAAACCAGGTTACAACTGCTGCTCCAACAGTTTCCTCTCCAGGGTGTCTCCCCACATCACAAATGTTTGTTGTTCTTTATTTCTTTTCAAGCTGACTCTTCCTTTGTTTAAAAAAAAGAAAAGTCTTTGTAATTGCCCAGCTACTGTTTAATCCAGCTGACGTTCATCTTCTTTAGTGTTAGCGTACTTGGGCAACCACGCTCCCAGATTTGTGTACTTGAGCTACACACACTGTGTATACTCCCAGGCTTAATGAGTACTGTTATCCAGGACATTTGCCAAGGCTGGGCCATGTGAACCCCCCCTCAGTCACCCTCTCCAGTAATCTTCCTAACCTTCCCTTCCCAATCTTCTCCAGCAAGCTTCTTTAATTAAGAACTTAAGACATGTCCCATTGAGTCAGACAAATGGGCCATCTAGCCCAGTGGCAATAAGAGGTGCTGCTTCAAAGTGCAGTATTAGTCAGATTTTCCCAATCTCAGAGGCTTATGCAATGTTTTCTGAACCTTTTCCAATTTCTTAATGACAGTCTTAGGCTGCAGGTAAGAGACTTGAACGTGGCTTTCAAGCGATGTTGCATAGCACCTATGCAAGTCGTTCAGGTACACCATTCTCCAAATGTAAGATTTAAGTAATTTTTCTTAAAAACATGTTTGTGACAGGTGAGCAAGCACATTAAAATATGAAGTTAGACAGATAAACATGTCCCAATGCATCAACTCATTGATCATAATATGATTGAGGTATTTATGTCCCAGTGACACGAAACTGCACTGCCTGTGAACATGCTGAGGAAGTGAAGAACTGGTGCTGAATCAATGTAAGTGGTGCTGAATCAGCCTTAGGGGAGTCCAGCACGTTACATCATCCTTTATGATCAAAGAAAGTAAGGGAAGCTAATGAGCAGCCAGCACTGCCATCATCCCACGCACATAAACCATCCTGCCACACACCACAGAGCACTACAGAACTAAGGCAGACACTAATCCATGGGAAACAAGAAGATTCTGCTCACCACAAGCAGCACTGTGATTAGTGGTAGCATCAGAAGAATGTGTGCCAGTGGGTAAACCCTTAGTCTATACACTTTCCTAAGTAGATTTCTTAAGTGCCACTTAAATAAATAAACCGCTGTTCCGGGTTAGCCATGTGAGTAAGGGAAAATAGCTAAAATGTTATACAGGCCAGCTTCATTGCTGGGATTGCATTTAAATGCACCCTAACTTTGCTGACCACTTTTCTGTTCACTCACATTCAGCCCATTGCCAGCCAGAGGTTTTCTGCCCAACAAACTTCCCTTGCCAGGTTCTGAGCAGGCACCGGCAGCTCGGTGCCATCGCTTTAACTGCTGCTTTTGTCCAAAATGTCTGTTGTGGCACAAATGCAACAGCAAATTAGGAAAAGGATCTCCCTTCCAAAGCAAGGCATCATTTTAGGCACCATCACACCCTGCTAGCTCCTGCTGCCATGGATAGGGTTTCTGACCCCAGAAAAGGCTGTGGGGCAATGGCAATGGATGGGCAGGAGTCTGAGGAGGCTGGGGAAAGGTAAGAAATTTTCCAGGTGTTGGGAGAAGTAAAAGAAGAAGGTAAGAGGAGAAGCCAGTGTTTGGAAGGAGAAGCAGAGAGAGAGCATGGGATGTGGTTACTAAGCCAGGAGGGAATTAGAAGAGCTGGACGCAACATTCAAGCTAAACAGCTCCTCAAGTTCTCCATGCAGAAGCTGGTGCGAGCTGCCTAATGGAGGTATGGGGATATGAGGATCAATAGAAGCACAGAAAGCAGGGATACCGATAAAATAGTAATCTAGGACTTTGTTTTACAGGCCAAAGGCCTCTATTTTCAAAGGACTAAGCAATATTTTTGGTTATATTGTTCCTTATCCTCTTAGCTGGTTCCCGGGAAGATCTATTCTCCTCATCTCCAGCATGTTCATTGGCACTTGTGGTCCAGTCATCAAGGGAAACTGGGAGCTACATGTGGTTGGGTTGTTCTTTATCTGATGCCAGTGATGCCAAAAGACAAATGCAAGGGGAGTCTCCACTTCCCACAGACTGGACCTAAAGTATGTGCTGAATAGCATGGGCTTCATATTAAGCTCTGTCAATAATTTGAGTGGCAGACTTCAACGTCACGCCTGTCTCCTTGAATCCCCCCACAACCACACAATTGGCTAAAACATCAGGGGTGTTTGAAAACTGGGAATTCATGTGGAAGAAAAGTGAAAACATTGTTTTCTAGTTAATGTACTCTTGGCTCCACCCTGATGACTGTTACTCTGCGTTCCAGAAAGACAGCAAAAGCCTTGCCCCAGCTGAAATATCCAAGGTAAATTTTAACTCATGACTGGATACAAACTCCAAGTGCCAAAATTTGAAGCCAGTGCCACAGAAGAAAAATGGTGTTCCAAATAGACTGACAGTTACCAGACTCTTTGAATAAAAAACAATGGAACAATAAACTGTCAGATAGCAGTTAACAAGCACTTGGACAAACCTTCACTCCTGGATACATCAGATGGGTGGCTACAGCTACAACTATGGAAATAGCTGCTGCAAGCAGTGCAATAGCAAACCCCAGCAAACCTCCAGACACATGCAAACACACAGCAAAAATTCTCTCAGGAACAAGACAGGCAGAAAAGTAGTGAGAAAGGAAAATGAAGACAAGAGTTGAAGCAACTTGCCCAAGAGCCAAGGATAAAATACAGGTCTCCCAAGTCCCAACTTAAAGCCCTTTCCACTTTCCACCAGGACCTTGCTATTTGCTGCTTTTTACAGTTCAAAAGTCCAACCTAAGGGTGAGTTTCTGAGAAAGGGTTGATTTTTGTTGTCTGTTACAAACACCCAAAGCAATAGGCAATTCCATTTAAAGTGGGATATGTCTTATTATTGCTTCCTGATGTGAGAATTTTTGTTAATGAGACCTGAGACTCCTCAGCTTGGAATAAGAAAATTAATCCACTTAAAGATTTTTAAATAGGATACATGGCAATTCCCTCTTGACAGCAAGGAGTAAAAATAGGAAACATTTCACTTCCCATAACCCATGGATCCTTAAGTATTACTGGATTCTCTCTAATCTCCAGCCATAACAAGCATGATTAATTGCAGTGGCAGGAACAGCAGGTCTTCCTCATCAGATCTCCTGCATGCCAACGTTTTGTTAGTGTGTGAGAATGCAGTGCAGTACCAGCTGTTGATAAAAGAGTAGCTGTTCTTGTGCACATGTTCCAGCTGTCACCACACAATAAAGCTAAAACATGTAAGAACCCACATTTTTGTCTACTCCCACATAAGCTTTGTGTGTAACTTCACTCATTGTCTCTACATATGTATATATAATACCTTTTACCCTATTTCTTTTCTGCATACAGCTGTATGATTTTAACTAACACCACAAAGTGGAGAAGATTACTGCTGGAAGTATTTTTATATACTTACCTTACCTATGACTAGGAAAGGAAAAGAGAAAATATTAAAAGGTCTCATTTAACCAAATGTTTGATTTCAATTGTTCTGGTCAAGTCCTTAACAAGATTCCTTTGGCTCCGATGGATATCTTGAGACCTGAATTCAACCCTTAGCATGGACTCTGTGCACTTCCTGAGAAATCCTTTTATAATCTGCCCTGTTTCAGAACTTTCCATTCTTCCGTGCCTCAATAGTGTCAAGGAAAGGAAGAATCTGTGACAGATAGCCACCATTGCGGTGAACCATCTGGCCGCTTATGCCAGATGTTCAAAGGACGTTTAGCAGCCAGCTACTACTGCTGTCACCAGAAGTGAGGAGAACCTGGTACCCCAAACAGGATCTCAGTTTCTGCCAGGCCCAGGCTCCTCCACACCACCTGAGCACCAGGCCGTGTAACACTGACTACATCCCACTTGCCTCCTGTGGCCCATGAAGCTTGTGTCTTCAAATGGAAAGTGTCTCCTCCATGTTAGCATGGTGGCAGCATGATCTCCTCTCAGTGTGGTACATGGGAGCGCTCTCAGAGGTGGACAAATGTCATCACCAGAGAGCCCTAATTGTCAACAGCAGCATTTGCTGTGTCACTCTCGGTGCAGAGAGCCAGGAAAAGCCAAGGATAAGTAAGTAGAGGGGAGGATGGAATCAGCACAGTCAAATTCCTTCAACACTAGTGGGTGAAACCCATCCTGGCTTTCTGGCTACATCTACACTGGTAAGCTTAACTAAGGGCACAGGTTTGAGCACTATATTATGGCCACCCTTACCATCAACTCTAAATAATTGTTCTGGCCGCAGTGGAGGATTCATCCTAGTAGGCAGCTTTGACCCACCTCATTTCAAGGGAAGAGTTTAGTCATACATTTATGAGTCTTGCTGTGATGATAGGCCCAGGTCAGAGAACATACCTGACTTATTGTCTTTACTAGCATAGGTGTAGCCAACGGGTAAGAACATTGCCTTCCTATCTACATTCACTCATAGCCTGCATCTAAAATGGAGTTGAATGATTAGATCACTTGTTCTTCACAGAGCATACCGTAAAAACATGCTAAGCTCACACAGCAGTTGTCTTCAAATCTATTCTGGAAGTGTATTTGCGATGAATAACTTGTTTACAAAAGCACCAGACAGTCAAGTTCAGTTGCTGCACTGGCATCATTTGTGCCCTGGAGAGCTCCTACACTCCCCACCACATTGCATGTATGTCACACACCACAGGCACGGCACACAGCATTTCACTAGCAGCAACGGCTAGGACAGTTGGATGTTGCAGTCAGAGGTGCACCGAGAAGCTGACAAGGAGGAGGAAGTAGATTTTGCCCATTTAAAGAGCCTATTAAATCAGTGCTGAACCCGTGAGGAGTCTTCTGTATCTCACATGCCTCCATGTGGCTTTCAAAGAGCAGATTTTCTTTTCTGTTTCAGAAATGAAAGCTTCAGTAATCAGCAAGCCATTATTTGAATAGGCACTTGATGAATTCCTGCAGCTGACTTTATGAATCTGTAATTTCCTCCTTGGTGGCTTTCATAAATGATAGTGAGACTGAAATGGATAGGTACCCTTCCTTGGAGGTTATTAAAGTAAATATAGCATTAACTGGATTTGGTCCCAGTGGAAGTGTACTTTGATCTCCAGCCTAGGTAATACTTCTCTTCCTCTCTTCAGATGTACTTTATCTGCTCTCTTTAGAAGTGACAATTGCAGGGCCATCAGTTATTTGAAAGGACGGCATTGCAGGATTTGAAAAGCAGACTCCAATGCAAAAGCCGCTCTTTCTGTGACTGAAACTACACAACCCCCACAGCCTTTTGTTACACTAAGCACTGGAGATTTTCAAGAAAAAATAAGTTAGGCACCTTCAGTCCAGATACCCTTTATCTACTCTCTCCTGGAAAAACAAGATTCATGATTCTGAACTGAGCACCAAGAAGAATGAAGCACTGACAAGGGATTCAAGGGTCTCAATTTCCAAGAGAGATGGTGTAATATTGTGTCCTCAAAAATATCAGATATTTGTGAGCTAACCTTCATTAAAGACTAAATGTTTTTGTTAAAGATAATCAGTGTTCAATGTTGGGCGTGACATTGATTGGAAGGTTAGGATTCAGCACCTCACTACCTCTGTTCACAGATCATTCCTTCATGGGCATCATGTTTCCTTCATGCAGTTTGCCTTGTTGAGCCTCCTCTCAATATGATACCTCTTAAGAGATCACAGCCTTCAAATCTTTCTTAAGTCCATATGATCTTAAAACCCACGTTTTCATAATGAAGGCAACACAAAATCCTTCAGAAACCCATCACGATATGGTATGTCAGTCCCTCCCCAAGGCAGCAGTTGTACCCCACTTCATCACATGTAAGCACACCAGCAGGTCAGTGGAAGCAGGACAACAATTCACAGAAAGGCTTCTACATCCCATGAGTGTTTCATACAGGCCACCTAGAATCAGTGGAGGTGCCTTCACAAACACCGATTTTGGCAGCTTTCAGTAAATATGTCCCATTCACCGACCCAGTTGTTTTTTAACAGTAGTCCTGTCTCCGAGTAAACAGGATTACAGCAATCTTCCATTTAACTCACTGAGTGAAAAATTGTTTCAAGTCACAGTTCGGATGCCTATCAGGGAATATGATATGAAGTTCAGCCAAATCACATGATATTGACACTCAGTTTGAGCCAGAAGAATTATGTGTCACATGTGCACAGCAAGAAAAGTGACATTCCCAAAATCTTCACAGTGAAATTTTGCGTGCAGAATTTAGAATAATTGCATTTTACAATGCTGCATCTCTGGGTGTCTCTAGCTGGCAACAGATGATGTGAGTTAAACAATAGATTATGTCAGCACTGCCAGATGTTGTGCTAGCCACGACCCCCTGCCTTTGAGGAAACTTTGTGTTATGAAACTCTTGACTTGCTCATTCAGTAGCCATGCTACATATCTTGGGTCAGGAGTTTGAGTTTTCTCTTCATCCAGAAGGACTACAGATGTAAGTCAAGAAGAATGTCTGTTTTTCCACACCAAGAGAAGAATGGTGACTTTCCCACAAAGTATCTTGACAACAGCCAGGTCAGGTCATGTGGCAAGGGTATTACAAGTCAGGATGACCTGTTCTGCCTCTGAATTTCCATTTCCTACCTCCATTTGTTTATCTGAATCTGTTCATTGCCTTAGAATTTAAGTTATTTGATATGTTTTCCCTTTTATTCTCTTTCTGTATGGTGCCTTGCACATGGCGGGTGGGAGGGTCCATGGCTGGTGGAAGGGTCCATGGGCCTCTAGGTTCAAATTATTACAGTATTATTATTCTTCAATGCCAATGGAGTACCAAGAAGAGAGGAGACTTCCTCTCCACACAGATCATGCAGATGATCTGTCTAGTATGGAAAAAAAAGAAGTCCAGTCCTTATCTGGTGTAGACCTTCATGACAGCATTTATCCCAATGGCGCTACATGAATTTACTTCATCTGGCCTAGTCTGTGAAGGGTAACAGATCCCGCAAAGGAGATGGAAAGCTAAATCTGGAACGCATTTAGACAGCATTAAAGAGAGGAGCTCAGCGTAACTGAAACATAATGAGCACTCCAGAAAACCAGCCCAACAGCATTGATTAATTGCACTGAGCCTTTTTTAAATGAGATCTTCAGAAAATCAGATCATCTCCAAATGGAGAGAAAACAACCGGCAATGAATAAAGCAGCCAAGACAGTAGTAAGCTAGCTTCTAAAAACTGTTGGGATTTGAAAGAATTATACATTAACTCTGGTTATTTAAGTGATTATTTTAACTGTGGCTCCCCATGGGCCTGATACAAAGCTGATGAAGTCATCATCCGGAAACAAAGGCCTGTGGCTCCACTCCGAAACCGGTAGGCCTTTGTGTGGTGTGCTCTGCTGTGTATGGGCCCCATAAATTACATCTGCATAGTTTTCTTATTCATAATGACGTGAAACATTACCAAGGCTGAAGCTTAGAGAAAGAAAGAAAAATGTTGCTCAAGGCCAGTGAAGTGATATAGCAAGGCACGACAGTGTAAAACCTAAGCCAACAAATATTTAGGCTGAATCTCAGTAAAAAAAATAATGTGTGTCGGACTCTTAAATATCCTCCCAGACCAGTTAGAAAAATTTCCATAAGTATTCAGGACCAGATTAGACAAGAAACTTGCCAATATGCTGCAATGATTCTCCTCAATGGAGTATGTGGCCTGAAGAGGTGCTTTCAAACCTTGGTGAGGTGGGTATATATAACCCATCTACCAGATGGTCCCTCAAGAGAAACACACCTCTAATTTTGGAGGCTGGTTCCAAGAACTTGCCTGCCCTGCACACCAATGTACAGCATGCTGCTGACCCAAGCTGCTGACCCTTTGGTGCCATGTTAGTGTTGTGAGTGCTGAGAAGATCTGCACTTTTCTTACTATGATGTCCACACACCATTAGCTCGTTGGCTTACATGCCGTGCTGGGACAATAAAGCCTCACAACCTTTTCCAGTACTACTAGCATATGACAAGACAACTTTGGCACCCAAGCAGCACACTCCTCTTTGCTGGTGTACGGAATGTGGCTGGAATAGATTGAATTTTCTTCACAGTAACTCATATGGTGCTATGTTTTGGATTTGTAACCAAAACAGCGTTGATGACACACTGATGTTTTAGTTATTGTTAAACAGTGCTTATACAGCGTCAAGGTCTTTTCTGCTTCTCATGCTACCCTGCCAGTGAGTAGGCTGGGGGTGCACAAGACAGGACACAGCTGGGACAGCTGACCCCAACTGACCAAAGGGATATCCCATACCATATGACATTGTGCTCAGCAATAAAAGCTGGGGGAAGAGGAAGAGGGGATGTTTGGAGGGAAGGTGTTTGTCTTCCCAAGTAACCATTACACATAATGAAGCCTTGCTTTCCTGAAAATGGCTAAACATCTTCCTGCTGATGGGAAGCAGTGAATGAGTTCCTTATTTTGCTTCACTTGCATGTGCAGCTTTTGTTTTACCTGTTGAAATTCTTTATCTCAACCCGTGAGTTTTCTCACTTTTAGCCTTTCTATTCTCTCCCCTATCCCACCGGGGGAAGAGTGAGAAAGTGGCTCTGTGGGGCTTCGTTGCCTACCAGGGTTAAAACCCAACAGCTTATTACTCTGCCCTGACCCAGAAAGGGTGTAGTTCCACTCAAAGAGCAGAGTCTCCAACAGTGTCCCTAATGAACTTTGCTGGAAGTGAAAGAATATGGGGAAATTTGTTTTCTGGGAGAAAAGCAGTTTTAAAATAAAAGGCAGATTACAAACTTCAAACACATCTGACAAGCTTTGTGAGAATATGAAAGCTTGGTAATGACCATCAACACCATGGGTAGAAACTTTTATGTCATGCAGACACAGCAGATTACAGAAGAGAAAACACAACACAGTAATACAGGGGTAGCCCTTTGAGGCCACTGCCATGTTTATTCATGTATTGTTGAGGTCCTGTTTCCCATATTAGGCACATAAGTGTTGTGCTTATGCCTACTCTCCTTCTGTAGTTATGGGAAAGAGGCACCTTCAGAAGGAAAGTCATGCAATATGAATCACTGTAGACTACTGTCACTCTCCCTTGACTTATAGGTTGATTTAAGTTGCTAGCTGGGGCATTACAAAAGATGTTTCAAGTTATGTGGCCAAAAGCAGTCCATGCAGGCCTGGAGGGCTATTGTAGACATCTAAGCTGATGAGTTCAAGAGAAAGAACTGTCCTTAAACCACTGTCAGGCCCTAGATATCTGTTCATCAAAGTGAAGAAGCACTCGTGACAATTATATTAGGAACTTGCTACCCTGGACTCTCTAAAAATGACCACTTGTGGGAGACACAATGTAGGAACTGCAGCTGCAGGATGTGCAGGATTTTGGGCCCATCAAGAAGATGTGTCTGCGGATGGAGACGACAGCTTTTGCTGCCTTCAGAGCAACGGAGACCAATTCGGTCTTCCATGCCTCATCTGCAAGTCGTGGCAGTAATTACTTCCTCCCGTTCCCCATTTGCAGTTCACACAGACCCTTACTTGCTCTGGTTTGGCCCAGTTTGCTAAAACATTGCTCTGTGATTTCTAGCTCATGCTCTGCATTGCATGAGCAGAGTCAACTCTAAACAACCAGCTTATTCTGCTTTTCCTCCCTGAAATCACTCTGTATATTAGGGTCTTACAGCTACAAAATTTATCATTAAATGCAGTATCCCATAATCATGCCAGCAGTAAGTGAAATTATGATACATAATTGTTGAAAAGACTCAGAGGTCCATCTCACTACATTGAGTGGGAATTAGTTCAAAGAATGTAAGCAATCAACATGCAGTATTTTTCTAATAAATACTCAAAATGACAACCATAAGGCCTAGCCAATGCAAGAAAAGCAAAAGTCCATAGAAATTTTCTGTGGTAAACACTCTCAGCGCTTAACATATCCCTAGAGGTTACTGTTGCCATTACTACACGTTCCAGTTATTTTGAGTTATTCTGCTTCTATACACTTCTTCACTAAAACCCTGTGAACCCACCTACTCACTGCGCAACTTTAAGGGATGTTGAAGGGATAGTTACACTCCACACTGTAATATGGGACCAACATTGTGGTGTTGCTCCTATTAGAGCACAGGTATTTTGCACAGGTTCCTGGTTGTGTAGGATTTGCACTAAGCATTTTCCAGCCTGTTTTTTTCCAGTGATACCTGGATAATTAATTCCCTTGGCTTTGAAAAAGAAGTTATCAACCATCTTAATTTTTCACCATCTGTGGCAGCAACATTAAGATTTCTAGAAAACTTGCAAGAAAAGGCCATAGGGTTAACTTCTAAGCTATTCCCCAAACTTGGGAACAGCAGCATGTAAAGCAGTCACACAGAGAAATAAAAGGGTAGTCAGTTATATAAATCACAGAATCACAGGGGTTGGAAGGGACCTCTGGAGATCATCTAGTCCAACCCCCCTGCCAGAGCAGGGACACCTAGAGCAGGTTGCACAGGATGGCATCCAGGTGGGTTTAGAATGTCACCGGAGTCAGAGACTCCACCACCTCTCTGGGCAGCCTGTTCCACAATATTGAAAATCTGAAATTGTTTTTCAAAGGTATATGCATGAATGCTATTTGAACACAAAGAAGGATAGTCTAGAAGTTTAAGCATTACTGTGAAACTTGGGAGACTTGGAGGAATACCTGCAAATAACATGTCTAAGCACAAAAAATCCAACTCATCTGTAATCAAAGGAGAAAAAAGACCTCAGACAGGGCTCTCTCGCAGCTTTGTACACAGGTTTCATATGGGAAGTGAGAATTTCACTGGAAATCACAAAAAGAGTCATTGAAAAAGACTACTTCTACAAGTGTGATTCAAGATATCTCTGCTGAAGTCTCTGCAAGTGCAGTAGTGTGGCAGCAGCAGGAACAAGAGCAGATCAAAGTGTTGGTTTTTAACCTAAATATACATGGTTTCAGTTTACCACAATACAGAGCAAGGGCAGATGCAACCTTGTTCCAAGCTCTTTTCACAGAGTGTCTTCTAGAGGAGAAAAGTTATTCTCGTAATTTCACAAATCAGGAACTAAAGTCTAGAGATGCATTCTCAAAGATACATTTGTGCTTAAAATATCTGATACAGATGCCAGACATAGGATGAGATCCCATGCATAATCAATCCAGTGAGCCCTCGCATTCAGGATAAACTATCCTATAATTAGGTAAAACTTACTGTTAGCACAGAGGAAACAGGGCACAGCAACGAAATCAAGAATAGCAGTAATAGGAGCAATAACAATTATAGATGTACCTTTCTGTGCTTGGAAATAGCTGTAACTCTGCCATAATATTCAAATTTGCAAAAATCAAGGGGAGCCTCAGCAGCCCAGCTCTGAAAGCAGGGTTCTCCTTGGTATCACAAATTCCAGATATTTTAGACAATCAAAATTATTGTCTGTAGGTGTCTGAACTAAAAAACATTTCTCAACCTTTTTTTTTTTTTCGGATGATCTCCTGGTTCTACCCACACATTGTACTCTTAATTCTGCTGTGCAGTTTAGCTAAGGAGGCCACAGAGACTGCATTACACGGGGTGAAATGTTGAATATTAGAATCTTTTCCAGTTGTGGGGAAAATACAAGGACTTTGCCATATTGGTGTTGTGGTCTTGGTCTTAGAATGAAGTTAGTTACTCTTGGTATGGCACGTTTTCCTTTGTTTATCCTTCACAACCGTTTAAAAGTAGCTTTCTAAGACTCACAGAATCTCTCAATGTTTGCTGTTTTAAAAGAGATGCTTCTTTACACAGACTTAAGCAAAAGCTATTTTCTGAGGACATATTATTGTCCTGGACTTTCTCTGTAAATGTATCTGTTTGCACAAAGGCATCAATTCTGCCCCCAACACTGTTTATGACCGGGTGTTCATGGTTCAGCCAGGATGAAGACTTTATCCTTCAGATCAGTTTTAAGAGCTTTTCTTTCAGACCATGAACACAACAGCCTGCTCAAATCTAAGGAATTGAATTACAGATATTTGTGACAAGAAAACATGTTCCAAACAAATGGCTATCATCTTTTGTCTGTCATGAAGCATACCTCTGTGCAGTCCTGTGGAAGTGAAGTCCCAAAGCAAAGTGTGGATTCATCATCTCTGGACTGAAGCTGGTCAGGACCTTTCACAATTCTCTTGACCTGGACAGATGCAACACCTCCATTAGGCACACGTAGATCAGCAGATGCTCTGGAAGCCTACTTCAGATCATAAAAAGATGGTCTGAGTTTTAGAAATGCTGAACACACAATAAACAGCTCAGTAGATTAAGCCCAGTAGGTAGTGAAGAACCTGACTTAACTACTTCAGCCTATGAATTTGTATATACTTGCTAACCTAAACAAGCACCTAATTGACTTTGATGTTTTCAGAGAAACCTTGAGTGTGATAAAGTTCGTGCTGGACTACTCAGAGAGCAAACTTAGACCATGATTAGCTTAGACTAAACATAGACCAGACCATGACCGTGTCCATCTTAAATGAGAAAAGATCACGACAGCTTAGACTTAGATCATCAATAAAAAAAAAATAAATTATTTTCTGTGTCCACTGTAGCTAAGGGAAGGAGCAATGGACTTCAAAAACACAAGGAAATATAGCTTAGATGTCACAAAATACTTTCTGGCTTTAGGGTTACTGAAGCCCTGGGATAAACTTGAGAGCTAATTATACTCTCCTACACTGCAGGGAAAGTTGTGATATTGCTGGATCTCAGCGAAAACAAAACCAACAACAACAAAAATTAAACTCCAGAAGCAACTAATCACACTCTGGAATAGTGTCTGTCAATATTTCATTTAAATCCAGCCTTTGGACTACCTGAAACCACAGAACCCCACATCTGGTGCTTAATGGAAACACTGAGGCTCCTATCAGTGCAGTCACACCACAGTAATAAACACCTGAATGTTTGCAGCAGGCACCCATGCCTCCCCACACCGGGGTTACTGCTGCACACGTCACTGGAGAAAGGGGAAGCAAATAATCTAAACAAACTCCATTTAATTTTATGACTCCCAGTTGATGTGTATACTTGGGGTCCAAGCGCATTCTTCTTCCAGGTGTGTTCTGTCTCCGGGATCCAACTGAGTCTTTGAAGCTAGTGGAGACCTTACCTTTTCCTTGTTTTTCCTTTCCCCTATCCCTGTCTGTTAAGTATTACCCCATGACCTTTCACTGATTGGCTTCAATTAAGGCCATGGATTTCCTCTTCCTGAACCAAAGTCAGGTTACAGTGCAAGAATAATAAAGGCAAAACGAATGCATTGCAGTCATCCATGTACAGTCCCCAGACAGCATTTGGAGTAAAACTTTACTTAGGACTCCCACATCTCAACAGCCTCAAGACACAAATTTGCTGGTAGCTTTCTGAAATCTCCAGTACTTCTCTGCAGGAAAATTTCTTGGGTATTTCTTTCCCTTTTCCTTTCCCTTTTCCTTTCCCTTTTTCTTTCTCTTTTTCTTTCTCTTTTTCTTTCCCTTTTTCTTTCCCTCCCTTTTTCTTTCCCTCCCTTTTTCTTTCCCTCCCTTTTTCTTTCCCTCCCTTTTTCTTTCCCTCCCTTTTTCTTTCCCTCCCTTTTTCTTTCTTTCCCTTTTTCTTTCCCTCCCTTTTTCTTTCTTTCCCTTTTTCTTTCTTTCCCTTTTTCTTTCCTTTTTTCTTTCCCTTTTCCCTTTTTCTTTCCCTTTTCCTTTTTAATTTTTTTTAAATTAACAATACAGTTCTGATGGGGGAAATACAAGGAAAGACTTATTCTTAGTGGTTTTGCTTAAGCTTGAGCAAGGCTGGTCACATTTTGGACCCTTTGCTTAATCAGAAATTTTACAGTGTATGCCCTGTACATTGTTAGCATCACGAGGGATTAGTTGGACTTCAGTAGTGCCAAGAAGACCCAGGTGGGATCAGAGGCCTGGATCAGCTGTTAGCTGCTGTAAAAAAAATTAATCAAAATTATTTTCCATTAGAAAATGTTCCTTCACTGAAGATTATTCTTCACAAAATCTCCCAGCTTTCATTAATTTACTACAAAAATACATTTCCCTGAAGCAAGAGGTTTCTTCTTTGGCAAACTGTGTTTGTTTTATTCTGCGTTCTATTTTATCATGATGTGGGGGCTGTATTTTGTTGTTGCTGTTGAGATATCAACTTTTCATTTCAAATGAGTTTTTATTTTGCTTTCTTTCCTATTTTTATTCTAGTCACATAGTTCCGGGCAGTATGTACCTCGTGGCATGCCATAGTATTCATCCCTAATAAGAAAAATCTTTGGACCATGGTAATTTATGCAGAGAAAATGCTCATCCACTGAAATGTATGTCAAGACTAAAATCTGATAAGTGCATTTAGCTTTTAGTTCTCAAAACCAAACACTGCTCAATGTTAGCACCAAAAATCAACTTTTGTGCTTCCAAGTGCCACTAGGAGATGTGTGTGTATGAACCTAAGTCTCTTTTCTAAAAGTTTCCTTCAGCAATTCAGAAAGCAGCTGTGCATAAAGGCTCTCAGTCATTCTTCATTGAAGTGCCACTCTCAGTATGTCTTTAATACGAAGAAGGTAGGTTTACAGCATAAAACATCACCACACAGACTTCCTGCAACACTGAAGGCTGACCCAAGCATCACATTTCAGGGCTGAGGGCTAAAGGATTTCATTCATTCTCAAAAGACCGTTGCTCCTTCTAACTGGAGGGCAGCGAAGTTTATACGACTTTCTCAAGTTGAAAGGCACGAGACATCACAAGCGTCAGTCTGCATCTGACAACTACTGACATAACCAAAAGCTCTCTTGAAAGCAAATCAAACAAATGATGGTTATTTGGAAAAGTGATTTAACTTAATCGTGCTCCACTGTAAAAACTGGATTACGTCCAAGTTGCTGGGGCTATGGTGGGTTCCACAATCCCTCTTTTATGGAGCACAATCAACTTATCAAAAATGATCCTGACTAATTATTTATAATACCGGCTTTCAGATGGTGTTGGTTTTCCCCGGATTTGAAACCCAGCCAACACTTATATTGCTTCCGTCTACCACCAGGCTTCCTCTGCAGAGGGGATTTCATACTCTTTTGAATGGAGAGGACGAAACAGCTTCTCATGAACTCAGGAAAGGCCAGTGTGTTTTTAGAACATCAGTCTGTTCCACTTTAAACATTTCATCCAAGAAAATTTAAAGTCTGTCATGAAATTTATGATGTCCTGCTGGACAAATGTTTTCCTTTACTTCATAAGGCACCGGCTACTGTAATATAACAAAGTGGAAATTGCTTTCCAGAGAAACATGTAGAGATTTATCAGAGATACCTCATTTAATCACATTCCAGCGAGCCAGGGTCAGTCACTCATCTTTGGCGGAGGGGAGGGCAGGGGTTAAATTGTAACTTAATCAATTATGAGGGCTGTTCTTAAAGACTTTTTGACAATGAAGTATCTGCACCATACCACTAAAAGGAAACTATGAAAATATTTCTATCAGCTCTACGTGTACCTTGTAAGCATCAGAGCAATTGAAAAATTCAGTGACAACAAAGTACCGAATAGGTACAACTTTTTCCGGTTCCCAAGGAGCATGCATAACTGGGAACTGCTGAACTGCAGATGCAAAAATCTTTTTATTTTTCTGTTACACATGCAGTCCAATGACCTGACAAATAACCATACAGATGAAGAAATTCAGGGACCCTGTGTAACCACAGGTGACAAAGCTCTCCGCTGCAGAGGAGATCCTTGCACTGACTCACCAGACAGACAGCTGAGGGACAATAGATATGAACTGGCCAGTCTTTCCACATACTGGCAGGTTGCAGAATGATCAAATGTTGAGATGTCCACGTTACCTGAGAACACACTGCCAGGAAGGGTATGGGAGGGAAAGAGAGGGGCCATTGCCCTTGAGTGTAAAGGTGGTAGCACTAATTGGGCGTGAGGATGGGAAAAGCAGAGAGGGGAACAGTGTTTTGGTAGGGAAGTAGTCAAGCTTGTTATTAAGTTCAAATCTTTAATAGCCCACTAATTCATCTGAGTCTGCAGCCTGCTTTGTAATTGCTTTCAAAATCTCCATGTTCCCTTGCCTATTAGAGCAAGACCGACCTGCCAGAGCCTCTCTTGCCAGCGCACAAGCAAGGTCAGCAGTTTTATCAGTTCCCTCTGTAACACCGAATTAAAAAAAGATCAAGTCTGGTTCACTGGCTCTGAGGACAAGGAGCACAGCATGACTTGCCTCTTCAATGGGAAACTTCCAAAAACAGCTCAGTCTCATCCCTAAGGCCTGTTACGGAGAGTGTCTGGCTGGGACACTGCCTCCACCCTTCCCAGACATTGCCTGGGCAATGCCAGCAGGGACCAGCCAAAGCTCTTCCAGGGAGCACGCAGGCAAGCAGAAAGGATGGTCCCACACAGAGCTCAAACCCCAGTTTAGGACAGGCACACAGATGTGCCCCCAGGGGCTGGGATGTACTTGTGCTTCCCAGCATAGGGAATAAGCCTGGGCAGAGAGAACTCCACGCGTCTGTGGCTGAACATCCCTCAGCTCCCAGCAAGCCCAGATGTGTCTGCACCAACATACGAGCAATGCCAGCACCCTTTGTGGGGTGCTGAGGGGGCTTGACACAACCCAGGACATATGTTAGAGGGTCTGGAGTGCCACCTTCTGGTACGGTGCCCCTGCACATACCCAGCATGAGCACGAAAGCAGCCAGGCGTGGGAGGCAGAGGGGGGGCCACCAGCCCCACCAACATCCCCACCAGGCTCCTGCCTCTGTGCTGGCTCTGTCTGGGTGCGAATTCACCCTCCAGCCCAAGGACCTCCTGCTGCTTGTGTGCAGAAATTACATGGAGAAGAAACCTCAGATGCTCCAGAACACGAAGTGCTCACCTCTGCTTAGGTTCACATCCTTGACATAGGTGTCAAAGCAAGCAACTTTGCAGTAAAGTGCAGAAATTTTCCTACAAAAGAAAGTCAAACAGGACCCAAATCTCAAAGGTATTAAAAAGAGAGAACAACCGTTCAAATATGGATTTCATAGAAAAGCGTCACAATTCCACCTCTTTTCCGGTCACCTTAAGTGCAAGGCAATAGATTCTCTGTGTGGATAATCCATTTGTGGAAACAAGCCCATGATACACAGCTTTGTGCTCTGTGTGAACTCCTCAGCAACGTATTATCAGGAGCATTGACAGCTGCCCACAGTATGTAATCATCTCCCTAATAATACTTCATCCAGCTACAATCCTAGCAATCTATAGTTAATGTAATGTAATGTGAATGGTATGTACCACACACATCTCCTAAAAGAATGAGAAAAAATGCACCACAGAGAAAGATGAGCAATGATAAACAAAATGTCCTCGTGGACATTTCCTGGAACACTCCCTTCATCTTCCCACCGCTGATCTGAGGAACAAGCCAGATGCAAAGTGGCACGTACAATTTTAATTGCCTGATCTGAAGCAATTTTATGCAAACACCAAGATCTCTAACATGATAAATTTTTATCTGCTTCGAGTGTAACAATTGGTTATCTGTGTAGTGATGTGTCCTTCCTCTTCTCCCAAGCTGTGTATGCAGGCTGGACCGGCCACATTCTGGGAGTTCAGATCTGTGGTAGAACTTGCTAAGGTTCACAGGAACCTGTTATTGGTGCTTCCTGCTGCAACTGATGTACAGAAAGGACGTCTTACACAACAGAGGATGGATGCTGGAGGCTCTGGTTTTGTTCCTAAAGGCACTCAGCTCAGCTCTCGACTCTCCCACAACTGTGTTAATATGGGCAAGTCACTGAGGGTAGCATTTGTCTCATCTCATTTAGGAGAACCACATACCTTCCTGGTAGGCTCAGTGCTGAAATGGTGACCCTCATGGTGGTGTACAAGGTGGACCTGACTCTTCTCACCACTGGCTGCTTGGAAGAGCCACACAACCAGGTCATGGTAGGGCACCCCACTTGCGGGTATCCACAAAAAGATGAGGTGAGTGTATCACCTTAGGTACCCATTCCCCATCAATCCTGTGGGAAGAATCATCCCTTCTTTTACCTTTTCTAGTTGATTATAAACTTAGTGGCAGCAGGAGGGTCTCCAAGCACACACACGGATATAGTGGCACCCAGAGGGGTAGAGTGGTCACCTCCCACTGTCAGAAAACAAATAACCAAGGGCTTGTTCTTAACTTGCAAGCTTTACTCACAGCCCTTCATTGCAATTAGTAAGTCTGAGTAAACTTGCAAATGGCATGTAAGATTCTGGGTTTGACAAAGCCTGAGCTTTGTATTTGGGGATGTTAACCTGTGGAAACTAAAGATCCTCCATTAGTTCAAAGGAACATCTGATAAAGCCTGTAAAATATTGTACTTCTTAGCTCTCCTTTTCGGAAAACAGGAACACTGCTACCTCTACCCTGGCAGACTGTCCTCCTTCCAGACTTCCTCTGGAAAAAGCATGCTTATAAAAATATTCCAACGCCAGGTCCGCATCATATCTTGCCTGCGTGAAAACACAGAAACCTTCACTAAAGGATCAAACCGGCCAAATGCTGAAGGCCTTCACATCTCACTGACAGCATACTCTGGGAAATGGCTAAAACTTCCAGTGATACTGTGAATTACCCCCCGCTGCCTCTTCCCTTGTATCTTTTCAACACCTGCATCTTTATTCAACCTTTGACATCTTTCCACTGCTCCCAGCTCCAGTAACAACCTCATCTGTCTCTCTCTCAGGTAACCAATTTTCTACAGGCTGTGTCAACCTTTAGGAGAGAACCCTTAAAAATTTAACAGCCAGCTACTGACATGCTTTGGATGGTCATGTCAGCAAAATGAAGTGTACCCTGGGTGCTTTCTCCAGTTGCATCAGCTGGTCTAGTGTCAGATAATGTCTGTCCTTGCAGAGGGAAGAGAGAGCTATTCATCTTAAAATAGTATTAATTTAAATAATTGGCTCCAGAGTATTACCCTGAATTTCTTACCCAGTAATAAAAGTTCATGAGATTTCAGCAGCACCTCTATTTGCCACCAATGTAAAGAACAGCTTTCTCTTAGTAGTTTGAGACACTGCCTCTATGTTTTTATACTGCAAGCAACTATGCAAACACCAGCCCACCCTAGAGAAATTTGGGGAATATTGGAAACCTCACAGCCTTTCACAGCAGTTCAGCACAATGCTATTTCACTCAGACCTTTCTGTCATTTGATACAGGGTAAATATTCAGTGTTCAGCGGCCTCCACACACACATTTCCACCTGTGTGGCAGGCCGGTGCTCGCCTGCTGGTTTGTAACATAAAACATGTGGGAATACTGAAAACCTCAAGAGGTCTGTCTTACACTTCCTGATCTTTATTTACCTTGCTGTGTTCAGTTTGTTTTTCCATTTATATTTAGCACAGATAAAAGCGGGGCAACCGAGCTCATATGTCTTCGTGCAATAATGGGAAGATCTGGATACAAAAGCCATCAAAAGGCAGGATGAGGCATGTCCACCCCCCAAAGGACAAAACTTCAAGCCAGCTTTGAACCGTAATACATACAATCAAGTGCTTTTTTCCAAGCCTCCATAAGCAGGTGAAAATCTCTCACGCATTCACTCCTCAGGTTGAATAGGTTTGTTATTTTCAGTCAAAGTGCTGGGGAACGCCATGATTAGAAGATCGCTTTGATCACACCATGCAAAATCCTGCTCTTGGGGCTGGGCAATTACAGGGTGCCCCTTGCAGAGGATGCAAGGCAAAGCTACCTGCAAGCCCCTCATCGGTTCATTCAGAGCCAGCATCAGGTCGAGCTCCAGTTCGATGTGTCCAAAAGGAGTTTGATGGGACTATTAAAAGGCCTTTGTCTGTGTTTGCCTAATTCGGGTGCTCCTTATTTCACAACTCTATCCACATGTAAAGCCATGCCGCCTTCCACCATGCTCCGTCTCCTCTGCCCTACAAACACCAGCCCCAGATGGTGAACAGACCTGGGATGAAAATGCTGGAGCTTTTAATAAGAAGCACAGCAGAAGGCTGGACCTGTACATTCAAAAAGCATCCCAGTGAGTTAGAATAGCACCATGCATAGCTCATAGTCAACTGAACATGTGCACCAGACTCACTGAGGCACTTGTAAATATCTTAAGTACCTAAAACTCTAAAATATGGAGGATGCAATTAAAAAAAAAAAACAAACCACAACTCAGCTAACTCTTAAAAATCTCTAAAAATACTAGAATGGCATTAAAAAATAAAGCAAGGGAGTAAAAGGAAAGGCATTTCTCAATTCAAGAATGTAATGGTTAGAGATACCACCTTAATGCTCCCAGCCACTCTCCAACAAACAAACAAAACAAGAAGACAATGTTTTATTTAATTCTACTGTTGTAACAATGAAGCTTTGGAACCATGTGTTCATGATCCCAAAATAAGCTCAGTGGTCTGGCACCACTTCAATTCTGCAACCATAAATGTCAACGTAAACACATATTTGTGTAAGGATGGTAGACAAGAGGCACTTATTTTGGGGACCTAACATGTGAGTATCCATCAGGAGTTGATACCATCTTTTGACACTGCAGGTCTCTCCCATGATTATAAATCATCCTACAACAGCTCAGCTAACCCACCCAGGGGAAAAGCAAAGCTGGGCTGTCAGTGAGACTGCAGATTGGATCAAAGCCTGGGGTTGCCACAAGCCCCTGGTTTACAGTACTCCTGCCTAACCATCTCCTGAGCACATGCAGGAGTGGGTGTAATCATGAAAGGGATGGATCCAAGATGTCGTCGTATGGCATGGAAACCACAACAGGGGCTGCTGATCGGAAAGGGGGACAACACTCCCCACAGCGATGTTTACTCTGGTCTACTTCTACCATGACAAAAAACAACTGTATTTTTTTAAAGCACAGTTTTGTGCATTTCCTACAGGCTGTAATCATCTCATGAACAGCTTCTTTTACTTGTTCCTATTTCTTTACATAAGAGTAGGAGTATGTGACTTTAATTAAGAGAGAGGTTTTGTTAGACAAGGCACAGAGTAGACATACAGTGAAGGACTACCATGAGAAACTTATAGCCAAACATGGGACAGTATGGGGTGTGACGAACCCAGGCAGCAGCGACGGAGACAGGGAACTCCAATGATAACACACCGTGCCCAGAATTAACTATGAACACAGCACGGTGAGTTTCCTTCACCTCTCTATCCTCTTCAAAGGAAATTAGTACCTTTCAAGAAGATGCTTATTTCTGACAAATAACCTCAGGGTTTCTTCACATGCCAGAATTGTCCTCTTGATAACAAACCATTAACCCCTTCCCGAGACTATCTAGAATTATTGACCAAAAAAATAGAATGAACAAGAATAAGCCCCAAGCAAAAAGGTGGCTGAGCTCCACTGAAACACTAAATACCCCTAGGATAGAGAGTTGTACAGATGCAGAGCTTTATGAGAAAGCCCTGACAACTTAAAGAAAAGTACCACATAGAGAAAGAGGGACTCGGTAACAGCAACAATTCTACTTTGTCTCACAAGCCCCTGTGGCTTCACCAAGGGCAAGTCCTGCCTGACCAACCTAGTGTCCTTCTATAATGGAGTGACTACATCAGTGGGCAAGGGAAGAGCTACAGGTCGTCTATCTGGACTTCTGTAAGGCCTTTGACATGGTTCCCCACAATATCCTTCTCTCTAAATTAGAGAGATATAGATTTGATGGCTGGACTGTTCAGTGGATGAGGAATTGATTGGACAGTCACATCCAGAGGGTAGTGGTTAACAGCTCAATGTCCAGATTGGTGACAAGTGGTGTCCCTCAGGGGTCTGTATTGGGACAAGTACTGTTCAATACCTTCATCAATGACATAGACGGTGGGATCGAGTGCACCCTCAGTAAGTTTGTAGATAACACCAAGCTGAGTGGTGCGGTTGAAACAGCTGAGGGACGGGATGCCATCCAGAGGGACCTGGCCAGGCTCAAGAAGTGGGCCCATGTGAACATCATGAGGTTCAACAAGGCCAAATGCAGGGTCCTGCACATGGGTCAGGACAACCCCCAATATCAACACAGGCTGGGGGATGAAGGGATTGAGAGCAGCCCTGCCAAGAAGGACTTGGGGATACTGGTGGATGAAAAGCTGGACATGAGCCAACAATGTGTGCTCACAGCCCAGAAGGCCAAACATATCCTGGGCTGCATCAAAAGAAGCATGGCCAGCAGGTTGATGGAGGTGATTCTGCCCCTCTACTCCACTCTGGTGAGACCCCACCTGGAATACTGTGTCCAGCTGTGGAACCCTCAGCCCAGGAAAGACATGCACCTGTTGGAGTGGGTCCAGAGGAGGGCCACAAAAATGATCAGAGGGATGGAGCACCTCTCCTATGAGGACAGGGTTGTTCAGCCTGGAGAAGAGAAGGCTCCAGGGAGACCTTACTGTGGCCTTATAGTACTTAAAGAAGGTCTACAGGAAAGATGGGAACAAACATTTTAGCAGGGCTTGTTGCAATATGACAAGGGGGAATGGTTTTAAACTAAAAGAGGGAAAATTTAGACTAGGTATAAGGAAGAATTTTTTTACCATGAGGGTGGTGAAATACTGGCACAGGTTGCCCAGAGAGGTGGTAGGTACTCCATCCCTGGAAACATTCAAGGTCAGGTTGGATGGGGCTCTGAGCAATCTGACCAGGTTTAAGATGTCCCTGCTCATTGCAGGGGGGGGTGGACTAGATGACCTTTAAAGGTCCCTTCCAAGCCAAACTACTCTGTGATTCTATGATTCTATAAATCTATGACAGTTTCTACCCATTAGGGCATGTGCATCTATGGGCAGATTTGTCTACTAACTTCAGTTTCACTTTGAGCTTTTTTGTCAAGATATTCAGCACTTCTGCTTTTAGTGACGATCACACCCAAAGACACGACCCAGCTGCGGTGAGCTGGAAGTTTTTTTGATAGGGTATTTAGTCTGAGGTCATTCCCGCTCCAGCTGTCACCAAGGGTAGTTTTATGACATTTCACGAACAGAGCAGAACTGGACTTTTTACAAGGTGAATGTGGGCTTTCTGTCAAACCCTGACTACGGCATTCCTTTATCAGGAGCAAGGGCGAAACATGCTAAACCTTATAACACTATGGCAAATTAGAGATCTGACTGTGCTTTCCATGGAAGGTAAAGTGCGGTCAACAGCTTTATGTGTTCAGCAGAGACCCCACAGCTCTCAGCTCTCCCACTACTGTTGCCCTCTTCCCCGAGGCACAGCGCAACAGATGCATGCAGTGGCATAGGAAAGCAGGCATTCGGGAGGTTTGATCCCTGCTCCTCTCCTCACCTTCTAAGGGAAGGGGCAACTCAGCATGACTCTTCCACGTTGGCCACATTACTTCTTGCTATGCCCAATGAATGTGCAGCAGGCCACTGTCAAGGAGTATGGCCATGCAGTAAGAGTCAATAGATGATGTAGTGAGGATCGACAGTGCCTACTGACAACGCAGGTGGCAAGACCCATATATGCAGTCTCTGATTTCTAGGTACAATAGTCTAACTCCAGGAAATCCCGTTCCAGGGACAATACCATGTTCATAGACTCATCTGGCAGCAACCATTGGGCTGGGGTAGGATTTCACTCTGGGCTCCTACAAGTTCGTTATGAGATGGATTCATGATTACAGAGGTCACCAGAGAAAAGGCTTTGTATGTCACCAACAGAAATGTTTTTCAGGAATGTGTTGTGTTGTCTCCTACCCATCGTGCCCCAGCATGAACACACAGCAATGAGCAATTCTGCTTGTGCTGCAGGTCCCTGCTTGCTAACCAGGGCTGGCACGGTGACTGCTCAGGGGAGCTTCATAAAGCGGAGTGGAGGACGGGGCTGTGGGGATTTACTTTGAACCCCTGAGTCACGCCACACTTGGCTCAAGTCAATGACTCACTCCAGTGAATGCTAAAGTCATTCATGATTTCTTTTTCTTAAACAATAAAAGTAACATTTTATGTGTCCAGAAAGGGTAATAAAAATGTAATGGACACTCTGTGAGCCTAAATCAAACCCAGTGAAGGCAATGGAAGGAGCTCTGTGGCTTCCACACACTTTCGATCATGCCTCCTTTACTTCAGTTTTTCTTCAAGGGACCTTGCCATTTTGCAAGGAGGAAAGATCTTTCTTTTTTAGCACTAATCTCCACCTCTCCTTGAAGCAGTCTCATTTGCCACGGTGCTCTTTAGAACAAGGGGGAAAAAAAAAAAAAGATTAATTCCTTCTTTTCCTTTTAATGTAAAATGCAATAATATCTTAAGCCTGGGCACCAAATACTGGACTAATATCACGAAGGGACTTTAGGAAAAAAATCAGATCCAAACCTGTGGGAGGTAAGGATTACCTCAGGCCTGGAGGGATGGGGAAAATTCTTTATCATAAAGACAAAAGGCTCTTCTAATCGGTAATGTTTACACGATATTAAGCATAAGATATTTTTACCTTCTTTTGGGATGTCACGTACAAAAAAAATCCCACAGAATTAAGAAAAAAAGAATATGAAAGGCTCATGAGTACAGTCAAGTCTGAATGAGTTATTCAGTTAATTGCTATTTTTACTCTTTGTTAAGGCTGTTAATAAGCGCTTGGGGCCAAGGCCTCCGTTACTGTAAATACGAAAGTTCTGCAGCAGTCTGAGATGCCCCTGAGTAGCACATACGTGCCAGATATGCCTCAGCCAAGCTTCTTGCATACATGACTGTAACTTTTCAGCCAACCTATCCATTCAAAAAGAAGGGAAAATGTCTTTTTGTGAAAATCACTCCATATTTAGCTGTTGATTTCTAAAAGAAACAAGGTACATAAATGTCTGAGAAAAAATATAACTTTGAGTCTTATGCCCTTCAATTTGGAGTGGAGCTGCTAAATTCATAACTGAGCAGTACTGGATGTCACCAACGCACTTCTCTCTTCAGTCTCATCTTGCTGCAACCCAGGTGTTTTCAACCAGGTCTGGAATTTCAGAGACTTCTGCAAGGGTGTCATTAATATTTAACAAATTATAATGAGGGGGAGGGTCCTACAGCATGCTTCAGAAGAGCTTCTTGGCCAACAGGATAGAGTGAGGGATCCACTTCCAAAGTGTGGCTTTGTCAGGACCACAGTCGTTTACACACCTAGTGCAGAATTTCCCTGATGAACAAGTTGTGCACAGGTTACAGCTTTCTCTTTCGGCTCTGAAAGAACAGAGTGTTGGTTAGTTATACTTAACATCTTATTAACCACTCTTTGTACTATATTTCTTATTCATCTAGGTCAAGGCAATCTTGGGTTAAAAAGTTTATAATTAAAATGTAACATCGGTATCCATAATTAGGATCAACCCAAGCATCTGACCCAGCCTTGAATCCATGACTCTGGCTGGCAGCCTTCAAAAGGATTATTCCCTTTTTTTGGGGAGATGTCTCAGTTTTTTTCTTTAAAGCTGGGTCTTAGCAGGGCAGCTTTCCAGTCTGTGTGACTTCCCTTCCAGACCTTTTTCAAAACAGCCCTTTAGTCCCTTGCTCTGTGGTTTCTTTCACATTCGAGACAAGCGCTGTTCTAAAACCCGCATGTTAGAATCTGGGATTAAAAATAGCCACCGCAGACCGGTTAGCATGAAGCAGCCATTCATAGCTGCATTCATAGCACAATAGCTGCCGCCACAGCCCGTGCCAAGTTCCCAGCCCGCGCGGAGCGGCACAGCCCCACCGACGGGCACAGTGCTGTGCCGGTGCCTGTCCCAGACAGTCTCAGCCCTTTCATCTCTCCCCATCCGACAGCCTTGCAAAGCTCACGGAGTATGGCTGCTCTTCCAGAGGAGTGCCACAGCACTCCCAGAAACCTCACTGAGGCTTGTGTTCAATAACCGCTAGCAAATTTCTAGGTTAAGCTCCTCAAGCCAGCATTAAACACTGGCTTGCAACAGGCATAATCCGATACCACAGTGTATTTCACAAGATCCCTGTGAAACTCTGCAACATACCATTTCATATGAATAGTTCCAGCAAATTTAGAGAAACATCTATAATTACTAAGAGCTGATATCCAAAAGAACAAAATTCTGCCTTCCAGATTAGCTATAAATACTAGTTTGAGGTTGCAAAGCCTTTAACACACCTTAGACCCTTCAATTTTCCTCACAGGATTGTTTCAGAGCAATCATTTTCCTATTTATGCTCCATGCACATCCCAACTCTTTATAGCTATACCTTATCTGCATGATTCTTACCCCTTGCCCTGGCCAGGGCTCACCCACTTCACTTCATTACCTGTCCCACCTTACCCTGCCTCTTCCCTCTACTCCAAAAATCATTAACTCTTCAGTAAACCTCAGTTCCCCAATCTGAGACTCTGTTGCCATGATTTGTGGCATTTAAAACAGGCATATCACTCTGCCCAACCACAATAAAATAATTTTAGAGTCATTTTACACGTGAGCCAAAGCAACAGCAAGACGCCCAATTGAGCTAAAAGGTGAAGCTGGAAAAGCCTCCAATCGTTTGATTCATAGGGCTTTACCACTGGCTTCAGTAAATGCAAGATCAAATCCCAGGTCTTAAGTCCCTAGTCCAGACTTCCTGACAAAGCACAGACATCAATAGTGCTACATCAGGTGTGCCGCAGCTTCGAAATCTCCAAGGACAGTGAGTCCCTGGGTCCTTGCTCCACTGCTGCACTGCCCTCCTGGTGAAGAAGTCTTTGTTCATACCCAAATACAACTTCCCCAAAGGCAGTTTTGGGCATTGCCCACTGTTATTCCTTCTGCTGTATCAGAGAGCAGTTTGGGTCTGTCATCGCTGTACCTCCCCGTTCAGCAGCTGTGGGCTGCTAGCTGGTCACCCTGAAGGCACCTCTTCACCAGGGCAAACAACCCCAGCTCTCATGGGTCCCAGTGTCTCCTCAAGACCTCTGACCAGCTTGGGAGCTCTGCTCCAGATTGTCTCCAGTTCATCTGCAACTCTCTTGAACTGGGGAGCCCACAGCTGGGTTTCCAGTGCTAAACAAATGGTACATAGATTCCCCTTGATCTGCTGGTCCCATTAGCTTTGCTGGAGCCTAGTGGGCAATTTGCCTTGTTTTCTGTCTAAGTGCATTTTTGGCTAATATATTCAGCCTAGTGCCCATCACAGCCCTGGGTCCTTTCTTGCAGGGTGGTTTTTCAGCCAGTTAGGTCAGCTGGTGCAGGGGGCTATCCTGCTCCACGTGCAGAGCCTCTGTTGAACTTTGTGAGGTTTCTGTCAAGCTAATCCTCAAAATCCTTTGCATTCCTTTTGAATCAAATCTTTTCCACTTAGCACATCAATCCCTCCCTTTACTTCAGTGTTATCTCCGTATTTGCTAAGAGTGTGCTCTGTCCCCTCATGCAGAGCTGAAGATATGACCAGTGTCGGGATCAGTATGAATCCCTAAGGCACTGGTGTCAGCCCCTGAGGTACTTGACTTCTTACTCACAAAATGGACTTTGAGCTATTGATTAACACCCTTTGAGCCTGGAGGCCCACACCATTTTTAAACCATCTAACAGTCCATTTTTCCAGCTGGAAACAGGTAGACCCTGTTTTCCCTTAGCCTCATTCTCCCTGCAGCTCTTCTTCCAGGCAGAGCAAAAGAGGGTTGTCAGTAATTTAATGCTATGCATTTTAATCAAAATTACTAGTTCCCATAATCCCAGAATTGAAGAATTTTAAAGATAAGAGCATGGTGAAATTTTATGCTTCTGTCACTACATTAAGTTGCATCCACTGACGTTGTCTCGGAAGCTTTGACTAAAGCTAGGAAACATCTTTCACATCTTACATAGAGGACGGAGTTGGCAATGCAGAGACTAAGAAAAGCCAATCCTCCTGGCCCCACAAGCTTCACAGCAACAGCTTCATATGGCTAGGAGCCATCAGGCACAAACCACCATACACAGCCCCGCAGAAGTCAAATCTCTGGGAGGAGGTCATAGGCAGGAGGCACCAGGACCCCATTGGAGACCCACCACTCCGTTGCAGAGCAGAATTGACTTCCAGCTGGCTTCCAGGGAGAGCTGGCAGGGTCTCCCTTCAGTTAAGCAATTTTCTGATTTCGTTGTTGAAATCTTTGTGCCTTATTTTTAACTAATAGCTCCATTCACTCAACTTCACTTTTACAATGGGATAATAAACTTCTGGGGGAAAAGGCATGCATTTCAGTCTCTATTGCACTAAACATAAAAATAAAATAACAGTGCGTGACTGTTCTTTAGTGGCTTTTAAATTCTCAGGAAATGAGCTCTCTGTGAGCAGGTAAGGTGGGGGGTTTTGATGACAACTTATGAATCAGATGACACACAAGGGAAGCAAAGGGAAAGAGAGAAAAATATCCTCCTAATTTGTTCTTTCTTAAACAGATTGTCAAAATGTGTTCCTGCTGAAGCCAAGTATTTTAAAATCTAAACGACTGGGCACAAACCCGGTTGCAGTGTGAACTGACAGCATGTGAACCCCTGCAAGCCGAAACACAGCGGACAGTACGAGGAATCAGAATCATATCTCTCCCACAGCCACTATCCAGGTGAGAACAAATGACTCAGCAGGATGAGTCTTTGTACGTTCTTCTACTCACACAAACAAGCTTCCAAAATGCAAATTCCAAAAAGGCAGTTAGTCATAGAAGACATTGGTTGCCAACGCAAAAAAGATCAAATTCAGGATATTTGTCTTTCTCTGCAGTGGCAAGGGACATAGACCCCATGCTATGGCTGGAAACGGTGCTCTGAAGCAGTAAGGTGGCCCTGACAGACAGTAGATGCTAAAAAGATTGTATTAATATCCAGGTATTATAAAAGAATTGGCCAAAACCAAACAACCCATTTAAGGATCTGGCCGCCGGTCTTCCACATGACAGAGACATTTCCCATGGGCAACACCACTTCCCACAGGACTTGTGGACCCTGAAAGTGATTTCATTGACCTGGGGGACCACGGAGGGAGGAACCCTCACCCTTCTTCAGCCAGTGGCTATGCCTCCCCTCAGCTCACATGGACCAGGATTCCCAAAGGCAGTAGTTGTGGAGGGGCACAGGACCATCCTGGGGTGCCTCGAGGCACCTCTGTGCCAAATCCTGTGGCTCCCCAAGCATCCTCCACCCCATGCTGGGCACTGACAAGATCCACAGGCTTCACCTTATTGTAAAATAACACCTGAAACAGTAAATGGCCCCACAGCAGCTCATGAGCTGCAGGTTGCAGCTCAGTCCATGCTGTCTTTATTGGTCAGCACCGCAATGCACACATCTGTGTAGAGTGCTAGGAGCTCACTCTTACGAAATATTAAAACTGAGAAAACATTCTCTGGATGATTTCTCCTCAGATAAAAAACCTAGGTACAACTGAAATGCATTCAGGGCCTGATCCCACACCAGTCTCTAGGGCTACCAGAAGTCACTGAGAGTTTTCTCTGAACAAAGCTTACAAGGACAGCTTTTTAATTACATCCCGCCTCCTGTAGTATGTTACTACAGTCTGGGTTTTTTGTAAGCACTCATTCATTTCATTTTCATTCATGACCATCTGTGAGCACAAAGATGCGGAAAATGGTTCATGAGAAGACACAAATACTACAAAGAGACTCAATTCCTTCAGTGTAGCTTCAGATATGAAAAATCAAAGCCTCCCTTTGGGAAATTTTCATGGTGATTATTGTTATAATAAACTATTAAGTGATGGAGTTGTTACTTGATAATTATGGAGACAGAATCCATCTGTCAGATTGCTTGTTAAAGTGCTGGACTTTTTTCAAATACTACTATGTCTTCATGGGCACTGAGCTTCTAACATCCCTGAGGTGCAATAACCATGTGATTTATGACAGCACAGAGCTGCTTGCAGGGTAGACTTTGTTAACATTTGAGATCAGCTGTGCAAAGAGAAGTTCTTCTAACATAAATTGAAATTAGTGTTAAAAAGAGATGCCAAAACTGACAGAATGTACAATTCTCAAAATCCTACCTGGTCTTCCACTGCGTAAAAGGAACCTTAATGACTATGACAGAAATTTTCATGAGAGAAATAATTTGATTTGTTCTGTAAATCACCTTGCTTGATTCATAATCCCTCAGATAGCTCTCAGACAAGGGACCTCCCAGAGGCAGCGCTGTGCTTTTGTTTGCCCTGCCGTTTGAACTGACAGCCTGGCTGAGAGTTAGTGCAAAAATGGTAACAAGAGGATCTTATTTCGTCTCTAATGGAAAAGTATTTCACCATGTGATAATAATAAAATAATAGAAATATCATAGACTTGCTAAACCTTCTGTAGAAAGGCCTACTTTTAAAAATTATTTTGTAATACCCTTGAACCCTTCTGCAATCCTGTAGTAGAGATACAATTATCTTTTAATCTTTCCGGGGATTGAAACCCTCCAGAAAAAAAATCACAGCCTGTTACACTCAAATCAACTCTCCTTTTTCCTTACACAATTGACTTTTGCTTGGACATGGCTCTGCTGTTCGCTGAAGAGGAGGGCACCACCAGGACAACATACACCTGATGATGTTTTTGCAGGCGCACTCAGCACAAAACAAGAGCAGAGTTTACCCTCTTGATGGCTGATACTGGTATGAAAAATTACTTTTTTCTTTTTCAATTAAATTAATTTGGCATCCATTAACCAGTGCCAAGTCTGATAATATAACAAGGGAAATAGCCTCCCCCAGCTGCTGCCAGCGTGCCGCAGCTCTGCCCGAGAGGTGGCCCGGTCACTCCTGGTTGTTTCTCGCAGGGAAGTGTCAGTCAGGACAAATGTCTGCAGGACTGTGCAAGAAATTATGCAAGACCGAAAAAAAATGTTTGCATATCATGTCGTCACAGCCAAACTAGATCTCCAAAAGGAGTCCAATAGCAATCATTTCTTCTTTTTGTTTTTATCGTATTGAAGATAGACAGGTAATTAGCTTGAACTGCACAGAAAATATAATGAGCTCCACCAGAAAGAGAAGCAGCATGATTTCCCTTTAGGTGACAATTAGAAACGCATTAGATTCAGAATACTGCATCTAGTCGCTGCTGCCTCTGGGCTATTTGCAGCCAGCTTTCCACCTGTATTACCCATATTTTAGTGCATGACCTCCCACCAGCTGCCTTCCCAGAGCCTTTGGTTATCATCTCGCACAAGAGGCACTTGAGACCGCCAGCTTGGTGAGATAAAGCAAAGGTTATACTGATTTCAGACTCACACTGCTGCCTGGAAATGCTGTAATCAATGGAGTGGATTAAATCTACTCCAGAAGATGCTCCAAGGTTGCTTGTTTACCCTTTTCCTCTAAGTAGTGTTGGCCAAATTCTTCATACAATTGCCTTGTGTTTGCCTCTGATGGACACCTGGTTCTTGCCTCTGAAGGACACCTGGCTCTTGCCAGCCCCAAGTGAGCTCACCCGTTCCCAGTGAAGGGAAGCCAGCAGAAACACTCATATTTCTAGATTGCTGAATATCAGCCAACTCTCATTTTAGCCTGTAAACATGAAAAAAAACACCTGCCCGAGTCTCACCTAAATTTTCCTTCCAACTATTTGTAAGTTATCCTGAGAGGTCAGTGCTGAAACAAGACTTGTTGAAAGCTACACTTTTTTTAAAAGGCGTGTTTTTACTGTGTATTCACCAATAATAGCTTCCTTACCTGGGTATTTTACAGGGAGGGAGGACCAATGACCCCATATTGCTTGAAGCTTTTCCTGGCTTTATGCTGCCAGGTGCTGCATCTTTCACAAGCAAACAGATAGATCTGTTGTTGTGAGCTGCGTCGACAGTTTGCAGAAACAATCGCAGCGTGGGCTGCTCACTATTATCTGGTTGCCACAGCAAAACCATGCAAAGGTCTTCCCAGGGGGAGCTCCAAAAATCATACTGTGTACAGCATGATTTGAGGCTGTTATTGTGAGTTTCTTAAACTTTTATGACAGAACAAAACCCATTGTGAAACACAGAGCCTTTTTTACTGAACCCCAACAAAGCCTTGTTTTTGGAACTGCTCCCAAAACTATCTCATCAGGTCTAGAAAGCAAAAGAAACAATCATTAAACATAACAACCCAGAACTGCACAGCACTGATCTCCTTCCTACAAGCTGGATTTTCCAAGCACATCACGAAACTGCAGGTGGATGTGATGGGGTCTTGATGACCTGCTAATCTGGATGCCATTAACACAGGCCGTTCTGGGACCCCCTCTCTGCTGTGGGCTCCGTAAGGTGCCAGCACATCCCGTCATTCTCCATCCACAGCAATCTTAGCCTTTCTAGTACCATTGTCTGCAAAAAAAATTGGGGCAGAGGTAAAATAATCTTTCCTGACGTAGAAAAATTACTGCAAATTCATCTGGGAGATAAAAATAAGTAAAAATTTATCTGAGAGACTCAGCAACTTGCAGCAAAAGGGAAGAGAATTGTCTGAGTTTCAAATAATTTTGTGTGGAAACTCCTATTCCAACAGGAGTTTTTGAAGAGTAGCAGGCAGATTATCAGGACAAAAAGATCAGGAAGAAAGCTTATGCCACTGAGCTAAAGCAAAGAAACCTGAACTGCAAGCGACAAACGTTTGTTTGGGGTTTTTTTAACATGAGGGAGCAATATACTAATGCTTTTACCAATTTCAAAGAATTTCAGACAAATTTTTATTCTCTACTGTTGCTGAGGAAAGAATCCTACCTCTAATTTATCATTCAGATGGACCATCTGGGATTGAGTTACTTGATGGGACGAAACTGGGTACTGAGTCTGAACCTCACCTGATTTAAAAATGCACATCTACTCATACTTTTAGGTGAAAAACGAAATGAGTGAAGAAAGTACTGATGTGTCTTCAGAAGAAGTTCTTCAGGCAACTAAAATGTTGCTCTGCAGTTTTGCTACCTACTTAAACAGGATTTCCCATAATTTGTATTTTCCATAAAGTGTTAATCTGTCTGTTACCTGTAGGAACATAACATACCACAACTTCTAAATACTCTGTGTAGCCTTAACAAGTGGGATATCCCCTACCAGTATTTGTTCTTCCTTTTCTGACTGTGCTTACTGCAAATTTTATATTCATAATGTCTAGATCCCTTTAAAGCCAGAGAAAAAGAAAACTTTTCCCCTTTGTCTCCTGTGATGTGATTTGCTCATAGCTTGTCCTTCTCCACAAGGTTTAATATGGATTCCTCCCTTTTGAATTGATAAAACACAGCTGGTCATACTGTCAAACTGCAGATATCAATGCATGCCAGGTAATGGCTGAACTTTAAACTGAAAAAGGAAGAAATTCAGAGAAATGTATGTTCCAAAATGTGGATTATAACTGGACGTTCTTTTCATATTCTTGGTTCAGAACCTCAGCTTTTGTGTTTTTCTGCATTCCTATCTCCAGTGAGCATACACACACACACATACAAATTCTGTCTTCAGGCAGCATATAGAAATACATATGCTTACTATTTCCATTATTACGTTATCTCTTTTGGGGACTATTCTCTTGTGTCTGCTGTTCCTTTCCCCTTGTCATATGCTTTCTACTATTTGTTTTCTCCCACATCTTAGGGAGTTCTGTAACCTTTTCTACTGCTGCCCTGAATCTCTCCTGTTCCTTCTTCTGTCCGCCCATCCTGGCTCTGCTCTTTCTCAAAACAAAATCTCTTTTCCCTTGTGCAAAATCACACTGTACCTGGCTCTTCTTTTGACAATTTTTGTTTTTTCATCATTCTCTGTTGGCCAACATTATCTCCAGAAAACTGGTCTCCCTCATGGTTCTATTCTCCTTCTTCAAACATGCTATCTCACAAGCAATCAGGAACCAGAGGCTGCTGATCTTGCCATCCTCTGTTTGTACCATTTCTTCCTTCATTATTCTCTCTGCTCCCACTTTTTATTCCTAACTCTCCCCCTGAGATGTTCCCTGCATTCCTATCTGTGGTTTCACTAGGACAAAAAAATGAGTCATTCAGAGTGCATGTTACTAATTGCAAAGCTGACAATATTGACTAATTGCACTTTCAATGTCTCACCCAACTTCAGAGGTCTAGACGGTAGCAGTCTCTTCTAAGGTGAGATGAATCCCACCCTTGTTGTGAAAAAACTGTACCAGTAAGAGGAAAATTGTTCAAAACATTATGTTCCTTGCACTCTTGTACAGGACAGCTATAAGTCAGGTCATAAGGGTTATGTCATTTAAAGGTATATTAATGCACTTCTCCCAGAAATTCTTGAAAAACTCTCTTTGATTCACAGCAGCTCTTGGTACAACTCAGGAGATGTAATTGTTTAATGGACTGTCCACACTGTGAAATAAACTCCACAAACACAGAAGACCGTCACATCCCTCACCAGGCTATACTCCAAGCACAAGATTCCCTGACTTTGCTTTTCTTCTATATAAAATGAAAACATGCATTTGAAAAGCAAACAAAACATAAAAACTTATTAAATTAATTGTAAAATTAAGTCACTCGCTTTTGCATTCTTTTTCCACAAGGAGGAGAAGCTAGTAAACAACACTGCGATGGATATGCAGCACTCATATACGATCATGGTGAGGGCACTCTGTAAAAGGCAGAAGCAAAGTGAAGAGAAATCCTATGTTGGCAGGGTGTGTACAAGATGACATTTAATGTCAATGAATAATTAAGCATGAGTAGAGATTTATTGCTGTTAATGATGACTAGCAGCATTGCACCATATCGTGCCTTTTATTTTTGGAAGAAGGAAACATTATCCATCATTCTTTCCTTGCATCACACAGTTTCAGTTATTAAATACACACTTTTCAACTAAATTAAGCATAACTGTTGACATTGGCTTCAGAAATACCTCAAACATATGGGAAAAAATACAGGAATTAATTGTATTCACTATCATTCTGATTGATTTGGCATCTTTCAGAGATATAAAAAGTAGCAAATGTGTACAAGATGCTCTCATCTTTTCTTATATTTGGATTTTTAACTGACAAATATCTCTCAGTCCTTAAACAAATCCTTTGCTATTGTATGTAGCAGTATCATATAAACCATTTCAGAAACTTCCAGCTCCATCTTAAAAGTAATTAATTTTTTTCATGGTTTTTCAGGGTTAAGCATCTCTTGCTGTTAAGAATTTGTTCCCATTTTCTGGGAAAAAGGTATTCATCGTATTCACTCGACCCCGGTTTACATACCTTCAACTGTAACGGGGGGGAGGGGGGGGAGCGGTTTCTCTCTCTTTTACATGTTTATGAATTGTCCTCTCCCAAGCTTTCAATGTTTTAGACTAAGCAGAACAATTTCTTCTAGCCTTTTTGCATAAGATACACCTTTTCTTAATTATCTTTAGCAGTCCTCCTTTACAGCTCATCCCTGAATGTCCGCAGCCAGAAGTGAACATAGTATCCCATCTTAGGTCTCTTCAGCATCTTCTGCTGTGATTCTAATACAATAACTCAGTTGGAAATACTTCCTCTAATGCCTTTTAGGACAGCTTTACCTTTTTTTTTTTTCCCTTGGATCTAGAAGATTAATAGTACATGAGCATCCCATGATTGATATACATGAACCCACACAAGCAACAAATTCCCAGCTTATTTGCGAAAGTTTTAACTAGCCTGCAAGAACAGAGGTTTGCATTTTGTCCAGTTGAGTTTCATCTGTTCTGTAACTCTCGTCTGCCAGGACACCCAGCTCTTCCTGGAAGATAATGTCATGTCCTCTCAGCTTCAAGCAACTACAAAATGTCATCAGCACACACTTATTTTCTGCCCTGTGGTCATTAATATAAACACATTACACAGTGTCACTACCCAGACACTGCCTTTTCCATGAGTGCTCCCTCCTGCCTTGCCTGAGTGGATGCTCACTCACCCTGGAAACCCTCTGTTCATCCTCACATCCTGCAGCACGACTGAGTTTCCCATACAGCTCAGTAAGAAACCTCAAGTCCAGGACATATTGCATTTCTTCTCTTAGATACGAGCCTGTCTGTTCACACAGCCGCTACACACCTCTGCCAAAACCATGCTGCGTTTTCTCCGATCCTCAGTTTATTAGAGCTGCAGTATATTAGTAGTAAAACCTCTCTTATTTTCTTTCCCATTGGCTGTTATGACTTTACCTCATAGTCGGTACCATAGTTGCTATTGAAAATCAAATCTAAGTGTTGATTTTATTTTGGTGTCACATTTTATTATCCTTAACACTTATAAAATTCTCACTGCATAGCAGACTCATTTCTCTTCCTATGATTCAAGAACTTTCTGTTATTTGTTTTAATATCCTTTGCTAGGTCTGTCTCAACTTGGCATTTGGCAATTTGCACTTCATTCCACCCCATTTTGACCTCTGTGACTGGTAATGGCCCTTTTTCCACTCTGAAATCTCTCTCTCTTCTAATCTCCCTCTTAAGGCAGTTATTTATCTTACTGAACCTGGAGAGTTTCTCTGTAAGATTTTCCTCATGGCTGGAATACAGAATTCTGTCACTTCAACAAGGAAATTTGTGGCTGCTCACACACTGGAATACCTGGACCCTGTTATCATCAGTACCACTTGTCCTCCAGCCTACATCAGACAAATTAGGGTATCTCATAGTGCTTAACACAATCCCCAGCAGTCTGCATCACCTTAACACTGTTATGTTATCCACCCGTACCTGTTGCTATCTCTGATACCCTTCTCTCACCCTTGAGATCCAATGCAGCACACTACTGCAAGAATTTATTTGACCAAATGTTTGTGATTAGAAGACATTGTGCATTATTCTATCCTTACCATCATTTCTGTTTTGTTGGACACTGTTTTCTTTAATATGGAGCCAGGAATGCTATTCCACCTTAGAATCATAGAATAGAATCATAGAATAGAATCATAGAATTATTTGGATTGGGAAAGACCCTCAAGATCATTGAGTTCAACAGTTAACCTAACACTGCCAAGTCCATCAATAAACCATGTCCCTAAGTGCCACATCAACATGACTTTTAAATATGTCCAGGGATGGCAATTCAACAACTTCCGTGGGCAGCCTCTTCCAATTCCTGGCAACCGTTTTGGTGAAGAAATTTTTTGTGATATCAAATCTAAACCTCCCCTGGTGCAACTTGAGGCCATTTCCTCTTGTCCTATCGCTTGTTACTTGGGAGAAGAGACCGACACCCACCTTGCTACAACCTGCTTTCAGGTAGCTGTAGAGAGCGATAAGGTCTCCCCTCAGCCTCCTTTTCTCCAGGCTAAACAGTCCCAGTTCCCTCAGCTGCTCCTCATAAGACTTGTGCTCTGAACCCTTCACCAGCTTTGTTGCCTGTCTGTGGACAAGCTCCAGAATCTCAATGTCCTTCTTGTAGTGAGGGGCCCAAAACTAAACACAGTATTTGGGGTGGGGCCTCACCGGTGCCAAGTACAGGGGACAATCACTTCCCTAGTCCTGCTGGCCACACTATTTCTGATACAAGCCAGGATGCTGTTGGACTTCTTGGCCACATGGGCACGCTACTAGCAATAACTGCATCACCCTACTGAAGTATTGTGCCTTCAATGTTAATGTCATCCCTTTGCAGCCAATTTCTCTATCAATTGCATAACCTTGTTCACCTGACCACCTTCCTTCCCTTTCTGCATCCTTCCCGGGAAGAGATATCGAAATTACGCTAAATAGCTTTCACAGTCATGCCTGCCTCATTGGTAAAGGGAGGACATGTCCTGAATACTCAGGTAGACTCCATCCTTTGGAAAAATCAATGAATGCATCTCAGTAGCAGAACAGCCCCATAACTGAGCCATCTAAAGGTCCTCATTACTTTGACGTGCAAAGTCTTCCAGTATCTAGGAGATCAGACTTGAGAGCAACATCCATTTTACCTATGAGATTCCCATCGAAAAATTACGAATTTCTGGTTTGGGGTAAGGCTAATAAGAGACTCTTGTTAATCATAATTGGCATTTAGGAACCCTAAAGGCAAACTCCGTCCAAAGGCAGGAGTTGTTCTTCACTTGCCTTAGCTCCAGCTTAATCACACTTGCTCTGGTACGTCCCTCCTCTGACACTTTTTTTTCCCTGTGCTGTCTATATTTTCTATATTGCCTCTGCTGCTGTGTCACTTCTTTTCTGTACAGCCTTTCAGGTGCTACTATAGTCGATGAAACTTACTAACATTGAACTTTTCTATAATGCTCAACACACCTATTCACATGTACATGAACAGAATCCTATCAGGAAACATAGTCTTTATTTTTAATGACTGTATGCCAGGCAGTGCCATCATTTTTCCATTCCATGGCATCATCCAAAGAAATAATAAGGCAGTATTTTAATTCTATAACAAAGTGAACATCAAACATGGTTATTTCTTTGGGAAAACCAAAAAATCTTGCCACTACAGAACACAAGCACAAAACTGATATGAGAAATGCAATTTCCACAACATACCAATGACTCTTCTCACAAACAAAAAAACATTCTCCAATACATGATCTGCCACCATATTTTTACAGGACTCTCAACAAAGCAGCCTGATTCCAAAGTTGTTTCAAATAGTGCTATCAGAGCACTTTTGATAAGAACAATGGTTTCATCTTTCAGTTCCCCTATAGCTGCAACTGACCAAATAAGGAATAAAAGAGAAAAAAAAAAATAATAGCTTTTGAGAATTACAACATATTTTTAAAGAGACAGCAATAATCTCAATCATATTCCCTGGATAAATTCACACAGAATAAGAATCTCCCCTCCTCCTTTCATTTCTCTTCACTTGACACCTCTTCAGGATGCTGATTTCACCATCTGGCTGTGATTTTTTAATCGTGTCTTATGTTTACTAAAAAACGCAAAGTGAAAACGCACAGGGAGTGGGAGACACCAGTATAAAGATCTCAGAGGGATTTCTCAAACAACTACAGTTTACCTTCCCTGAGCTCCTTTTGTTTTTCCCTATGGGAAAGATTCCTTATCTGTACTTCAATATTTTCCATATCCACACGGCTAACCCAGAAGTTGAAAGCACCCTTTTGAAGTGTGCCCATTTTTCCAGAAGCTGCCTGTGCCTCCAGGCACTGCGCTCTCTGCTGCTGGGCGCCCTCCTACCTCTCGCACAGATTTGCTTAGGCGGGAGCGAACCCCTACACCACCTACATGCAAGCCCTGCTCTTTACATCCCAAAGGAGATGCTTCTCTGGTCGAGACAAACCAGTCTGCCTGGTTTTTCCTCCTTTTTTCTTGTGTTCCTCTGCAGAGCAAAAGTAAGTGACCTTCATCTCCTCCAAGCCTAGAAGCAAATTTAAGCAAGACCGGAAGGCAAATTTAAAGGAATTGCATGGAAAGAATAAAGAACAGTTAATTTGATTCCTCTGAAAAGAATGAAAATAGTTATAAATGTATTATTCTTACCACTGGGATAGCAGCTCCAAGAATGGATCTGGAAAACTGGCTGAAGCATGGAAAAAATAATCTTCAGACACTTCTCCTGTCCTAACACAGGCCTGAGCAAGAGAAAAAGCTCACACAGCTCTCCGTTCCCAGCCAGCTTTGCTTTGCATGAGCACCATGAGCTCAGCCAAAGACTGACTGGATTCCCAATCAGTCTTTGGCTGATTTTTTTGGCTGGCTTTCCCCAGTCAGTGATTCCCAAAGACTTCGGACTTCCAGGTGCCTCAGAAAGACCAATGGCTGTTTTTCAGGCTGGTCATGAGATCCGAGTAGAGCTTGGTCAAGGCCTGGATGCTTAAGGAATTTAGCAGGACTTACACCTTTAAAGGCAGCTATGACATTACTGCGGGGGTTCACTCCTGTTAGCTCCCTCGTCCTTCTGCATATGCTGCAACTGCTGTAACTGCCCAAACCAGCAGGATTAAAAGCAGTCACAGTACGTTCCCATCTCTGTAAGCTCTGCCGATTACAGGCATCCTAAGAAATCAATGAAAACATCTTAAAAAACATGTACTGAGTATGCAAGTTTGAAAAAAAAAATAAAAAAACAGATGGGTAGGACAAGCCTTTGGTACAGAGTGAATATCATCTGCGTAACAAAGGAGACTTGCACCATGTAACCATATATCCAATGACAGAAAATGTATACATAGACTGAGACATCTACCCTGACAAGGTGCAACTTTGAAGGGGTCCTGGCATCACACAGGAAAGAGTTTCAACTGTTCAGCTCATCAAAGGATGATTTAAATGTGTTAGCAACTACCTTCATGGGGAACAAAAACAGATGATGGAAAGCTCCACAGATATTTAACAAAGTTCTAATAGCTCAAAGTCTACTAGACAAGTTAGAAAATATATACACAGATTTTTCACCAGAAAGGCAAGTAGCTATTGAAAAACGAAATCCAGAGTTTGGAGCTTTTTTTTCTGGGAACATTTCCATCATGATTTTTCTTTCCCCAAGAGAAAGTTCCAAATGAGAATGAATTCAGGGAAGTCCTGCGACACACATTACGTAGGACATTGGTATAGATTAGCACTATTGTCCCTTCCAACCTTACAACCTATGAATCTCAAGGAAAAAAGGAAAAAATAACTCTCAACAGTCACTCTGACTTCCTGACAAAGATGATTTTCAACTTTTCCAAACAAATAGAGCCAGTTGCTCTTTTCTGCCCTGGAAAAGCTCATAAAGCTATTATTTGTTTATGCAACGAATAGCCCTAGTGACCTGAAGCACTAAGCTGTTTTGTTTTGCGGCATGGAGGTCCAGTGGAGATATCAGCTGTAGGAATGCCCCTCTTTTACCAATGCCAGAGAAAATATGATAGGAAAAATACTGAGCTCATACATTCTCCCAAGGCCCTGGCTGGCTTACATCATGGGTGCTGTGTATCAAAGGCGGAGATGTGGTATGGAAAAGATGAGGGAAAGAACCTGGTGACTTAACTCCAAAAGTCTGTCCCCTTCAGTTACCTTTTCTCCTCCTCCAATCTGTCTACTTACAAAAACCTTTACAATCGTCCCCTCTCTCATTTCAACACCACGTTTCTATCTGGGACCCACTATGGAGAAATATTTGATGATACTTTCTATAGGTGGCTTTGTGGTGGCACTTTACTACTGACCAAAGTGACAGGGCTGCAACTTAAACAACCTAGGAAGTTACATACACACAAAAAAAGGAGATTGCTAGAATAAAGTAGGTTGGAAGGGACATCTGGAGATCATTTAGTCCAAATCCCTGCTCAAAGCAAGGTTAACTTCAAATTTGGATTCAGAGCCCTCTCCAGTCAAGTTCTGAATATCTCCAAAGGATGGAAAACCCACAATCTCTCTAGGCAGCCTACCTCTTCCAAAGCCACCACATATTTGCAGTCACCTCTCCTTCAGGATGTGCACATTTCCATCTGACATACCACTCCTTGAGAATCCCTGTGTTGGCTCATCATTATGCTTGTGATCCTCGTTAAAATAGCTCCTCAGCCCTTAACCATTTGGCCCGCACCACTGTCTGTGTTATTGGAAATCAGGAAGAAAAGCTGAAATCAGGAAGGAAAGCTGGACCGAGAATCAGTAGTTTCTGCCTTCAGGCAGGAGGCAATCACATGTTACTGGTTGGACTGTAGGTTTTGGAAGTCTTCCATGGAAAACTCATGGCACAGCAGAATGTTGTGGCATCTTAGTTACAGACTTTCTGAATCAATGCTCTAGCTTTCTTCTATCAAATATTTTCTACTGAAATGATCTTTGAGATCCCTTCCAATGTGGTGTTCTGTGATTCTGTGAAATCTTATTAAAAAAAATTTGGTACAATTTCAAGAACTTTACCACATGCATCCCATTCGCACCGTGGCACAACATCTTTTAGCTATACCAAAACCCCCATTAGCCCTGTCCATTAAGCAATTGTGGCAGCTCATAAAGTCTTGGGTAGATTTGGGTTGTCTGCTGAACGGGGTAAACCAGGTTTCTAGTTGGTACTGCAGTCAGACTGAGTTCTTTTCACCCTGATGAAAACCTGTTACGATAATAGTCACAGGAGAATGTACAGCACTTGGGCAGCTAAAAGAAGATATGGAAAACTGAGCAGAAAGCTGGAGCTCTGAAAGCAACAATGATTTCCTGATTTCCTTGTTGGAACAGAGCTGGAATGAGGCAATTCTAGGCCAAGATTTTAGCACGAGCTTAACATCAGACTCATGACACTGACATCAAACCTCCCAACTGGAATATGCCTACCTATTAGACTGTGTGAAATAAAACAACATTATGGCTGGGATTTTAAATATAGACACTCAGCACAGACCTCTGCCTTTAGATCTATGCCTGTAGGTAAACAGCCTCTTTTTCTTAAAAACTGAGCACTCAAAATCATCAACCCCAAACACAGCTGCTGGGAGCCATTCGGCACTTTTTCATACCTATTTATTTATTGGCCTAAATAAAAATGTCAGAGCCTAATATTAATCTCCTGTTTATGGAAACTCTTGGCTTGTGCCTGTTTCATTTCATTTCTATACCAACAACGAAATAAATCATCCTGACAATTCAAGTCTTTCTGATTATTTCAGAACTGGGACACTATCCAATAACAGGAGAAAACAGTTTGAAAGACAACCCGCACACAGGATCACATGTGGGAAACCCTTGTCAGCTCCAGAAGAAGTGAAGTCTGTGCACGTTCAGGTAGGGGGAAACACAGCAGTGTTTTTATTTTCAAAGTGCAGGCAGTGAGGAATGGAAGACTCCTTCCAAACTTCCCCGAAACTTTGAAAAACGTTTTGTTTGTTTGCAGGAGTCAGCTGAAGTGCAACTGATGCCAAAGGGAACCAGCTTTAAAAATCAGTAACGGCTTGATGCCTTACTCATATGTGACACAGCTTGAGCAGAGAATCAGACAGGAGAGAGAATGCCAACTGGAAGCAGGAACCCATCCAAAACATTGCTGGAATTCATTCACTGATCATTACGGCCCAGGCACCTCCACTAAACAGCCAAGTGTTCATTGTCTGAAACAACCCAGACTGCACAAGTCATTAGATGATGTTGGTTTTATAATATCTTCTTGGAAAAATCAGAAGCTCTGTACCAGATGCAGGACGATACTTATCCTATTATAGAAGAGAAGGTAGCATGTAACGCAAGGAAAGGAGAAGATAAAGAGAGAAGAGTTAATTGTTCTCCTTATTTTATCTTTGCATCATCATATCCTTTCTGCTATTTCTACACCTATTTTTAGTAAAAATGGCCTTAAGGTACTTAATTTCACCTACTCATATTCACTGATGTGCTAAGGAGCTTACTGCCTCTATTTCCATCCAAAATCCCAACTCCAGGTCATTTTCTTCTGCAACAACTCTTCAGGCAGAAGCAGCCTGTGCTGTGGGTGTTTTGGAGCTCCCCAGTCCATACCTGCCACTTTGCTACCCAGGTGCTGCCAAGCAAAAAATACCATGACTGAGCTCTCCCTTGATCCAGATAATATCTGGATCAAATCAGCTCATGGCTTCAGGAATTACAGAGGCAGTGTAATTACACAGCCTTTTCCTCTTTGGAAACCAAGTTAACAACTTACATGGAAGACTTTAAAAAAAAAATAACCTAAGATCTCAAAAAAGCTTCTGGGATAATCAGACACCCCGTAGCTAACTCCCTCTCTGGAAGAAGAATATGCAAAGATCTGACATAAAAACGACTGCATGCTGGACCTACAAAGATTTAGGTGATTTAAGAAATTTTCTGTAAGGTGGGCCTCATGTGAGGAGGTTTTGGGATGCTATACCCAAAAGGCTGCTTATGCTTCAGCCATAACAGTAACCCTCTGTGAAGAGAAATGTAGAGCCTACTGCTTTCGGGTGCCTACAAGGTCCTGGTTAGAGGTAGCCCTGCTTGAGCGCTGAACCCCATAAAATAAACTACTGGCAGCACTGTCCTAGTGGATGGTACATTCACCCCATAAAGCCAGATATACCTGACTGGGAGTATCTTCCAGAGTACCTTTCTCCCCATCCCTCCCATGTCTGCAACCGTGCCCCCCTCCAGCAGGGTTTGGCACATCAAAGGCTCAAACTAATTCAAATCCTTAAGCAGGGGCCAGAAGGAACAATTTTCTTCCCTTTGCAGAGTTACCCAAGCAGCAAGCAAAGCAACCTGGCCCCATTCCAGTTCCTGCTCTTGGACAGGTCTCCAGGCTCTCTTTTCCTACTCCTTTCATGTGCACACAGTAGCCAGAATTTGTCACCTTGCAGGCATGTAATAGTTACCCATTCTCACGACACCTTCCTATGAATGTTTTTTATTTGTCCTTCTGCAGTCCAATACATCTATAAAATATGGTCAAAACCAGGGAGTTCTTCAGAGGTTTTCCCTGAAAAATGAAAAAAAATAAATAAAGCGATGAGTTATGGTTATTAAAATAAGATGTAGTACTGCCTTGCAGACAATCTCTGGCTTTGTTATTTCAGGCACTCAGCCAACAAAGAGGCAAAGCAATGAGCAAAACTGCAGAGTACAAAGTCTAATTTGAAGAATAATTATTATCATTATATTGCAAGACCACTTTCCCTCACTGGGACCTGCACAAGAAGTGTCAGTCTCCAACTAATATTTGGCAGCAGGCTCGGAAGATAGGGATCTGCAAGACTCTTGCAAAAGTTACCAATTGCAAAAGAGACAGAGCAGTAGGAGGAAGATCTCTGGCTTTCAAATAGTGTGGGGGGGACACCGAGGGCCACTCTGTCTCCAAGGAATGGTCAACATGAAAAATGAGAGCTGTCATTGGAGCAGGGCAAGGGCAGAGGGTGTTTACGGAGATCACAATAGTTCATATCCAGGTGACTCTGGCAAAATTCTTGCTAACATCAATGTAAACCTGCAGCCTCATTCTGCTAAACTTCCCTCTACTTTTCTGTTTGTAAAGGGGAAGGTCTTCAAAACCAGTTAAGCACCAGTCCTGCAAGGTGTCCTGGGTCCTGGCTGGGCAAGTAGTCACGTGCACCCTGGGCAACGCCACACTGTCAGAGGACTGTCCCCAGAGTGATACCCAAAACCAATGCCGAGCACTTAGGCAGCTTCTCTGGGGCTGGGGGATATTTAGGCACATCAAAGGGCATCTTCAGAAGCCTGAACACTTAGCAGTGTAGAGAGTTAACTGATAGGAGGTATTAAGTACAGGGCAATGCGTGAATCCCTCTCTCCCACCCCTGTGAGGAGCAGTTAGGGGCTTGGGTCCTTTCTAAGACTTTAAGCAATGTGGGTCTGATTTCCAAAGCTGTGTTAGAAGCGTTGGAAGTCGATTGTGGGGTACATTTGGAAATCTTGTTTGTTGTAGGCACTCTGTTTGAAAACACAGCCCTGAGTGATGGAGACATTTAGGTCAGTCTGACACTTGCAGCCAGCATGCTTGCAGAGTGCACTGGCTTCAAAATAGGAATACCAATGCACGTTCACAGATGGCTCCTGACATTTTAAAGTCTGACAAAAGTAACACCTAAAGAAAACAAGAGGGCAACCACACAGTGCAATGCAGTATAACTTGGTACTGAGAAAGTAAGCACTTTGTCTGTATTAACAGCTGATAGGAAAGAAAGATGATGTTGGCCACAGCCATCTGAAGTTACCTGGAGCCACAATAAAAGCACAATAATGGTAATCATTAGCTGTTAATAATAATAATAATGGTGATAATAATAATAATAATTTGTAAAATTACACCTTTAAATGACAAGAGCCACAGCAAGACTGCAGTCAAATTCACATTTAACACTGATCAGGAAAGATCCACGTTTTAAATAAAAGCACTTCAGCAAGCCTCGTCAGAGCTGCCACGTTGATCCCAGCTCAGACACACGGAAGGAAAGTGCCCGGTGAGTGGTTCGCTTTGGGAAGGCTTGAGCTTTGTAGAAGTGTCCATGAGCTTTGACATATCCTTGACACATGTCTACACATCCTCAAAGCACCTGGGCAGAGACAAACATATGGCTCTGAAATCTCCCCGTGACCTCATTATCCGAGGGTCACTGGCTGGGGCGGCTGTAGGAGCTCCCGTCTACCCAGGGAGGTTTTAACCCATGACTGCTCACGAGGTCCAAAATGTTGAAGACAAAGGATTCCTCTCAGGCATTTAATTGAAAGCAGTCAAAGACAGAAGCTTTGAGATTTTCGCTTGTTCTGAATGAAGTAGTATGAATGGGTGAAGCCAAAAAATTTGCAATATAGCTGTTCCACCACAAACGGTGGGAGAGCAAAACTTGCTGCACCACTGCCTGAGCACTGAGCCAGCGGGACTCCTGCATTTCAGTCCTTATGGCCTTTTAATCTATGGCCTTAAATCTCCCAAAGCCATCCGTTATCAGTGACGAAGAGAGGACAGAGGAGCAGGCTGATGAGAAATGACAAAATGCAGCAGCTCCTGGGAAAACAATGTATTTTGTGAGGCTGGCTCCCTTCCGAAGTCGAAGAGGTAATGGTTCACCTTGGGGAGCCAACAGCTGATAAGCAGCAGGCAGGGAGGGAGGAGGAAAACAACCCCCCCCACACGTGTCCAACACTTCTGCTGAGAACTGGTTGTGGAGACAGGGACAGAAATAGCTGGGTCCAACTGCAGCAAAAGCTGCAAGACACTGAGGTTTGTGTTAGCACGTCAGTATGGAGGCAGAGCGCATACCGGCACAGCAGGCCAAACCACAGCTGCCAAGGCGACGTCTGGCAGTCACCAGAAACCTGCTTTAATGGAGAAACCTGTAGAAAGGCTGGATGAAACAAAAACCAAGGCCAGAAGTTGCACTGAATCATGTACTCTTGTTTCCCTCGGGTGGTAAAGGCGAGTTCTCACCTTCCTGTGAGCAGCAGAGCAGCCCGCTGGCCAGCTCTCGCTTCCAGCATCCCATGGTCAGTTCCCCTTCTTCCCCATGGCAGCTATAATATTTGATTACTTGCAAAAATAATATTAGGAATATATAAAAATCCAGGAAAAAAAATCACTGCAGTGGTCCTCTTTACAGGCTTATCTAGCCCATTAATTTCAGTAGTTTCCCTACTTTAGAGAGTAAGTCTCCCCCTCTCAAGCACTTCCACATCTGAACTTTGCATGATGTCTTGCAGTTCAATATTGTTTTCCCCTGAACTTGCTGCTGTCTGTAAACCGAACAATGTTGGGATTCACGTCAAAGAAATGCCTGCAGGAGAGCGAGGCTGCTCCGGACCATGCAGAGAGGTGGTCCCTGGCAGGGGGGGTAGGACAGCAGCTGGCAGGGAAGATCCTCCCCCAGAGCATGGTCCAGCAGTGGCTCTGAGCAGTAGGAAGGTGTAGGAAGAAGGGTTTACACAGGGTCAAACAGGGGTTGGAAATCCATTAAATAAAGTTCCATAAGAGCTATTAGCAGCAAACATGCACCTCAGGATCACAGGCTGCTGGAGGCTAGGAGAGTATTCTGGGGGGAATTTGATATATAATTTTTCTCCTCTTACAATTTTTCCTAGACATTTGCCTTGGCTATTGTTTCAAATCAGAGACTGCACTAACGAAACATTTGGTTTGACCCCTCAAAAGCTGTCCTTTGGCTTTTACAGGTTCCTGGAGAAGCAGAACACAAAAGACTGTGTTAACACAACATTCAAACACTCACCTGCCTAATTTCCCTTGCTGAGAAACTCTGAAGAACTGTTGTATAAACCAGCTAGTTTGTTTAGAAACAGTGAAGATAACTCTACACGGCACTGTGCCAGGGCAGGCCCAAGGAAAGAGGCAGAAATACAGGATGAGCAGGCTCTGGCAGGTAATAGCTGGAAGAAGCTGTGTTCTACATGTGGCCAGTATTATTAACTCTTCTGATGTACAACAACTGCTACCAAAGCCATAATATTTACAAAACATAGTGTCCTTTGAACAGATGCAAGCGCGACACTGACACACTGCATAATGCTGCATAGATTCACCTAAGAGATGCTTCCCCATCATGGGAGAGTAGATGTGCAGGATCTGAGGGCAATAACCTGAGAAGTATTCTAAATAAAAAACAAGGGGCAAAGAAAGAAAAACCCTAAAGCTATCAGTGTACCTAACTATATTCTGCAAAATTTTCTTCTGTGCTTTTAGAAGAACGAAGATTGTAATGCTGAAGGGAAAGGAGAATAGTGCTGTTACAGAGGTGTCAGCCCAAGCAAGAGGACCTAGTTAAGATCTTCCAGAAAATTGCCCCAGTTACTGTATGTCTGGCATACCCTACAAGTGAATTACTCTCTAAAGTTGCAAAGAGTTTTGCTGTTAACCTCAGCTGGGCCAAGTTTTCACCCAGTATTTTGATTACAAAGGTCTCCTTTATTGCACTCTTCTGAATATAACATTACTTTATCTTGGCTTCTGGGCCCCACAAAATCCCGTTATAATTAATCTTACTTCTGCGATAACTCTGGCTCACAGGATGCTGTCATAATGACCATGAATATAATTGCCTCACCATGCTGCAAGCTGTAGTAAATCATCAGCCACCATAGAAAAGATCAAAGTAGGCTAATTAAACTGTATCCTTAGCTGTCTGCTGCAGACATTTCAAACTGCTTTGGCTCCCAGCTGGAAATCAGTGTTTCACAAGAGCTAAAGCAACTCTGAACAAAGACCAAGAAAAATATCTACTTGTACTTAAACAGCTGTTTAGTCTGTCAAACTGTAATAAAATGCTGAAAAGACAACTGCTAGACAATGAATAATACAGTCAAAAGCATCTATAAGAATCATCAGACTAGTGAGAAACAGGCAAGAATGTACGTAAGATATTGAATGGTCTCTTGACTTCAGTTGTGTAGAGACAGCGCACCTTAATTTTCTTAATTAGAAAAGTATAAAAAGTAGAAGTGCTTGGCAAATGTCTCTGGATTATCCACAAATACCACCAGTTTTCCAATGAAGGAATGATACTGTTTGCTAAGGGCATTTATTAACTTTAGAACAACTGGAATGATATTAAGGAGTTGATCCTTGATATCCTCCACCTGGAGTTCAGAGTCAGATTAACTTGAAGGCAACTATCCCTCCCTCCCAAAGACTTCCAAAATCAACAAAAGTTTGCAGCATGAATTAAGAACAGGTAAATTCATGTACAGGTAAATTCCTGAAACTAACTCACGAGATACTTGTATTTAAAAAGTGAGTTATCTGAGTCACATCATAAAACTTATTCCATGTCAATGCAAAACATCTGGTGTTTCTGAGGAAATAAGATCAGGCACTGAGATGCTCTTTGGGCTTTCCCATGTTGAGCCGACACCTGGCTGGCCATCACTAATTGCAGTGGGTTGGCCCTGGCCTCTTTCCTACAAAGTATTTCTGTTTCCGAGTGGTATCAGTGACTGATGCAGGTAAAACTACCTCGACTGACTCCCACCAGAGTTCAGTATAAACTTCATAAGGCCTGTGGGGTTTTGAGAACTGCTGTTATTCTGCATTTCTTCACAGGGAAATGAAGGCAGTTCACCATTTCAGTATTGCAGAAAGAATCATTGTTGAGGTGTGATAGGAAAAATCTTTTACACAGGCTCCTGCTCAACCCCAGAAAGGGCTGTGCTGCTTTCCCCCTTATTAAAAGTGTAAGACAAGCCCCTGTCATGAATGATGACCTAAAAATGGAGCTAGGGAAAAAAAGTGAAAAATGCGTACTTCTGAGCTAGTAATTAAAAAAATAATTACTTTGGTGAAGAATGAAGTATTTTGTTTATGAAGGTAGCCTTGATGCAGCTGAGGCTCCTCATCCTAAGAATTTCCTTTAATACCGTATTTTCCTACATGCACACCAGCCTCCATCCCTCACAGTGACCCTTTTCCTCCCCTCCCCTCTTTAGATTCAGGGAGTCAATTCCTTGAGGGACTCGGACCTTGCAGGGAGTGGTGAGGAAAGAGAGATCCCAGTAGGGGAGCTTAGCTCACAAAGAATGGTAAAACTATGCATTTCAGCTACAAAATCTGACAAGGCATCAAAGCAGCATTTCTAAATCAATGTATTTCTGGGTTTGGCAATAACCCAAAATACTTTTTTTTTTTTTCAGGAAGTGGAATTTATGAAAAAAATTGTGTTCTAGAGAACACAATGTTAAAAAATTATGTCAAAAAATATTTCCATTCCAGAAAGTTTGGCAAGAAAATTGTTCCTGAGCTGCACCTAAAAATATTTAGCTGCCAAAAATTCAACAGAAACCTCATTTTCTCATCAGGGTATAATGTTTACTCTAAAGAATCTAGGGGAGGGATTCTTCTGTTTAATTTCATAAGACATCAGCAAAACCAATTTTTGGCAAGTGGATATATTTTTATTTTACTTATGCCAGCAAAAGATTGCTTTTTGTGTTGAAAGTCAGCAGGTTCCAAAATACGCCAAGGACTTCTGTTACACTACACCTCCATTTCCATGTCATAGGCAGAATCAGAAAACCCATGGAAAAGTTGCTGTCACCAGCTGATCTCAGCTCTCTTAAAAAACCTTCCAGAGCTTCACCCTCATCTCTCAGAGTCTTGCGCTTGTACAGGCTCCTGTGTGACAAGTACAACAGCTACACACAAGGTAGGGTGAAAAGGAGGAATCAAGCACGTTGTATGCAGATGGTGTTCGTAGGTGATCTCTGGTCTCCAACACGGCAAACTATAACAGGAGAAGCAAAAGCAAAAAAAAAAAAAGATATCATCGTAACCACAACTATTTCCCACAGCAGTAGGAAAATTAATGTCTAAAGGCGAGTAACAGATTGGGATTCTCTTTTTCTTTTTGGTTGGGTGATTAAGCCCACACAAACATCTCAGTGTGGCTCAGCTCAAATACTAATTTATTGTTATTAGGACAAATGAAATTAGAAAAGTGAGCTTTGGACCAAAATGAAAAGTACTGCTCAGTCCAAAATAGAGCATTGTTTCCCAGTAAGGTTATTTCACTCTTTTCTACATATGTTTATTTCAAAATGAAAATTCTGCCTAAAAATGGCAAGTTCAAATATTAAATTTTCAGAACAAGGAAAGGAATCTTGTTGCCATTTTCCATGACCATTTCCTCATGCATCTCCCCACTTTTGACAGAAACTCTCTGCCATATTCAACCCACACTGTTGGCTTTGGTCCCTGGGGCAGGGATTTCTCTGGCCAAACCATAGGCACCCCTGAGACAGACATCTGCACCTCAGTAAGTCTCAACCCAGCAGAAGAGTGTGAAGTAGCTTGGACAAATCACACCCCAGAAGCACCTATTTCTTCCACTGACTGCAAAGGGCATCTAAGCAACTGGGTCAGGTGGCTTCCTCCAACATGTCAATATTTTGAGGTAGATGAGTTAAATACCACCCCTTTAACCTGCCCTTTCTGCAGAATTTGCTCTTCAGCAGCAATAGGAGTTACCCATCTGCACTGCAGTACCTTTGAGTGGTGGCTGGCATGTATGGTCTTTGTGGTCTGGGTTGTTTCAGATTTATTTCCACTCCAACCAAATAGACCTCTTTAGTTCAGCTCTAGTTATTCCATTTTTGGCCATGAAACAAGAGTGTCCCTTAAGTGGCTCTTTGCTCTTTACACAACATTAGTAATAAGAGCTGTGCTTGTTAACTATTTGGAAGAAATATTCAAGGCTGACATACTCAAGGCTGAGTAGCATACTCAAGGCTGTTAGCTAGGAAGCACTTTCCCAGTTCAACAAAAAATAATTCCTTTGTAACTTATTAAAACAGCATCTAAATGTTTCCCCAAGCAAAGTATCCTTAGAAAGCATCCTGGGAGTAAAAGACAAAAAAATACACAGTATATATACTTTAGTATAGTTTGTCTATCCTTTCTCACCTTTCTGTCCTCTTGTCCCAGTCTCTAAATTTTCAGGGTGACGCATACAGTGCAGTTGGACCTGGGAAGGTGAAGAGGAGAAGCAGCAGTGCCCAGAGCCAGGTGGAAATGGAGGAGCAATGCCTGGGGCCATAGTCAGTGTCAGAGTACAAGAGATGTCCTTCTGGGTCCAGTGCTTTGCTTGCAGCAGCAGTAACAGAGGATGCTGTTAGGAAAAGCCCTGGCCACTTTCTGCGGGCCGCTGCCCTTGTACCCTACCAGTGTCCAGGGTCATTGGATTAGGGACAGTGGGAGATGCAACCCCGTGCCTTCCCTGTAAGATCTGTTTTGTCCATGAATTATCTAAGTCTTTTTTATGCTTGCAGACACTAGGTGCCCTCCAATGGCAGCGTGTTCCAGAGGTTCATTATCCACCATTTAAAAGTTATTTCCTTATATTTGTTCCAGGTGGTAGATCAGATTTGTCAGACACCAGAAATATTTCTTTCTCTCCACTGACTGGAAAGGGCACTCATGCGCATCGTTCAGATGATTAAAAAAGGTGAGTCAGCGTCCATTTCTTAAAGAGGTTTCTTAAGCTTGTGATTGCATACAATAACATTTTTAACTGTTTCTCTTTGATTACTAGTTATAATTAAAAAGCAAAAAAATCCTACACGTGTATGTATAGACCTATGCAGGGAGAGAGGGTTACACACAGCTCAGCTGATACTACATTGAGCTGGCTCTGGCAGAGTGGTTCTGCTTTCCCTGCCTGGCCACCAGCTCCTGCCTGTCCTCTGCCACGGTCCTTCCCTAGCGCTGCTCCAACCCCAGGATGAGTCCAGCCAGCTGGCTGGTCAACTGTAAAGCTGTCTGGGGCCCCAGAGTGAGCTGTCAGCACTGGGAGCGGTGGGACCTCACCGCCAGAGCAGGGAGAGCGGAGCAGAGCTGCACCTCCCAGCAGCACCTCACCTTTGGAGTCACTCCATGGCAATGCAACACCCACTCCCAGGATGATCCTAGGAGGCAGTCAGTCACTCCTGCAGTAGAAGGTGAAGCTCTCAAAGTATCCAAAGCAACACACCTGGATTTCTACAGAATCTGTGGTGCTCACAAGCATTCCTAAGTGTTCACAAGAACTACAAGAGCAGTAGAAGCTGATATAGGAAAGGAGATAAACAGGCTGCAGAAGAGTACTCCAGAGGATGGGAAGATTGACATAAATGGGATACAAGAGTGAAGCAATTAGACCACCTTTTTACACGCAGTTTTGCTTCATCTAATTTGTTGGCTTCCTTTTATGCAAATAGATTGCAGTGAGAGCAGTTTGGAGGACTGCTTTCCAAGAGGACCAGGAGGCTCCTTTGGATTGCCAGGAAATGAACCATCCAGATCCAATGTTCACTGTTACAAATATTTCTGCTCATTGTCAGATTTACTTCCAAAGTATCCAGCTGTCAATTACAGTGTAATGAGCTACTTTCACTGCCCAGAGCCTTGTGTTAGACTTTGCTATGAACTGCTAATACTTTACTTGTTTATGACACACAAGGGAAGAAAAAAAGTAGAATTAGATAGGAACAAAGTGCCACCCTAACTATGACTAACTACAAGTCTGGAGTCCAGGTGGCTTGTACTTGGTGCGTGCCTTTGGTGAGCTGTTGTGTCCAAAGCAAAGGGGATTCCCTGAAGCGTTGGAGACAAGGTACAGTCACCTCCACATTGAACCATTGCAGATGGCATCAGGCTCTTGCAGAGACGCTGATTTTCCCTTCAGCTGCTGGGAGGATGGATAAGCAGTCATACCTGCAGAAATCCTTTATGAGGAAGCAAATTTGAGCACTGCCATCTTCTCCCCTCCCCCTAAGTCATGAGACATGACGCTGTAAGTAGATAAAGGGCCCGTGGCGCACATGGTAAATGCACACTTCAGAGCATCTGCGGAGACGGACTCACCTTCAGCCATGAGGAGCTTCTCTGGAGATACGCTCTGAGGTCCAGGACACTCTCCCTCTGAAGTGATGCATCCATCAGAGAACACATGCTGCCTCTGTCCTTGACGTATGAGGTATTTAGGACCCACAGCTTAACTCCTAGCTGGTGCTGTTCTGGGTCACTCTGTCGTAAATATTTATGCACTTTCTGTGTTGCAGCACGCAGGTTTCCCAGGGAAAATGATGCGTGTGACAACTTCTTCTCAGTTTTACTACCTCTGACCCAGTAAACCTTCTCTCCCCTTGTTCTCTGTGACATGTCTCCTCAAAAGCAGGCTCGTGAGGACTGTTCAAGTCTTTCATGCCAATTCCCGGCCTGGATCTTGCCAATTTTCTATACTTTCACTTTTAAACATGACTCATTTATCCTACCCATTTTTCCTCTTTGTGTTTCTACCAGAGCTTACACAAGACACGTGATACACATCTCTCTTCCTGCAACATCAGGCGTATCCACAAAAATCAGGTACAGCAATAAGAATCTCTGTGTCCAGAAGACTTTTTACATATGACACTTTAATCCAACCTAATCATTCCCATCTCCCAGTCCACATATCTCAAGTAACTTCTTATAGAGCTTGCTAGCACTAACCTCAGAGAGTGCATGGGTGACTGTGGTGGTTTAACCTGGGCTGGCTGCCAGGTGCCCACCCAGCCGCTCTCTCACTCCCCCTCCTCAGCAGGGCAGGGGCAGATTTAAAGATTAAAAAGCTCATGGGTTGAGATAAGGACTTACCAATTACTGTCACAGGAAAATCAGACTCAATTTGGGGAAAAATAGTTTAAATCATTGCCGTTTGAAAAATAGAGTAGGATAGTCAGAGACAAAAGCAAAACTAGAAACAGCTTTCCCCTTACTCCCCTTCTTCCAGGCTCAACTCCTCTGTTCCCAACTCTTCCAGTTTCTCCTACAAAGGGCTCTACCAGCAGTCTTAGAAAGCACTTGGCTGCATTTCAGTTCATGTTTTTTGCATTTCAAATCCATAAATCTCATGTATTCCACTTCAAGACAATTCTTGACACTTTCACTCATGCTGAATAGTACTTTCTCTCAGCTACATTAACGGGCCTGCTTGAGTAAGCTCTTTATGAGTGGTGAGAAGAGAGAGAGGAGACCTTCTGGCTTTTAAAATCAGGCTTCAAGTCAGAGAAAAGCAGTAAATACAGATTTGAACTGTCCCACTCTTCTCCCCATCTCAAATAAATAAAACTCCAGCAGAAAAAAAGCAGTTTGCTACAGTTTGAAGAGGAGATTCCCTTTAACCTCTTAATGGACTGCATCCTGGGGTCTGTCAGTAGCATCACACACACATCCCCATTATCCACCACAAAAGATCAAGTGGAGAACAGGGTAGAGAATTGATTTCCTGTTCGTAGAGTGGCAGCTCCAGCATAAGTCAACGTTATCTGGAGCACTAAAGTGGAGCAGGGCACTTTAGGATGAAGGCTTAATGCTTTATCTGCTCACATAAATACTTTCAGATAAAAGAAATTGGATTTAAATAACATTCCAGCTGTGACACCAACTGACAGAAGTCAGGGAGTGGCCAAGATAAGGCCACATCCTTTACCCTCTGCAAAAAAAAAAAGAAAAGGAAAGAGAGAAAAGGCCCTGTTCAAGTTAAGCTTGATATAAGACAGCTTTATCTATGAGTTATTTATCACCCCGTGAGCCTTGTGTCCAGATCCACATGAATATGTGAAGGCAGGAGACAGATTCACTGAGAGAGTCATATTTCAACACCATAACATTTTGCTGAACATCAGCTCTTCCTTCAAAGGCATTGACTCAGTTGCCAGTTCAGCAAGATACCTGAGCAAGCCCTTCAGATACTCTGCTGGGTGTGGACTTTGTAAAACCACGCTCACCGCCTCTGAGTTTTGGCTAGGGGATGGGCTATTCTGCTTCAGGTTTGCCCCTTTGGTTGCCTCTCTGGCAGCACGGTTGCGTTTCTCTGCCCTCTGCCCGTTTCACTCGGTCGTCTCTGTGTGGGTCCAGCTCCTTTTGGCAAAATTCCCAGCTGGCTTTACTTGAGTTTTTTCTCTTAAAAAGAAGGAACAGATCCTCAGTTCTTATCCCTGCATCATCCGGCAAATGTCAAATTGTCGTTTGCTGGGAATTTGCACAAGGGAAGATTTTATTAAGCTGAAACGAGAAAAAGGAAGAACACATCAATTTGTTCACAAAACTTACCACGGATATTGGCTGAATGTTGTGAAATTCTGCCAGCCTTGACCTCATAGAACAAGAAAGGAAAACCTAAAAGATGTAGCAGGTAGGAGTAACTTTAAAAACATGAGGGTAGAGAGGACTCTGCTTATTTGAATGTGCTTTTATGAACAAATACCAAGGATGCAGACAGCTAGAGGTAGGATGTATTACCTTATATGGTGTAGTATATACATACCAAAATAATTCAGTACAAATAGGGATCTGACTTAGATATGATTACGAGTCATTTTCAGTAGTTCCCATAGGTTGTCCCTGACAGCTCTCCAGGCAAAGACTCAGAACATCTGGACACATGCGCAACCCTTAGCAGGTGTCTGGTCCTATTGAAATGTGTATGACTAAATTGCTTCAATGAATTGGAACTTCAGTAGTTGTAGAAATAAATGGGGAACACTCATAACCAGGGAGCACTACAGCAAATAAACCCTGAAACTACCCAGACAATTTGTCAGACTTCTTTTATTCTTGAAAGGCAACATTAAAGGCATAAACTTTATCACTGTAAGATAAATGCTGCATTTCTAAGGCTACATCCTGATCCTGTCAAAGCCAACAGGAAAAATGGGCACAGACAAAAATTAAAAGAGTTCTTAGTGACTCAAAGTTACCACTGTTTCACAACATTAACAAAGGTTCAACTGAAATATTTTTAAAATAAAAACATTTATGTTTTTTCTTTTTATCAATGGAAAAAAATAAAGCCAAATCACAAAGATAACGTTTCTTTTAAATGTTAATTTTTTCCTGGAGCAAAAAAAAACGGCAAAACCTTGCACAACAGACATTATGGACAGTCCAACTTTTCACAGTGCCTATCACCCTAAGTCCATGACCTTCTAAAGGTCAGAAGATACACCTGAAATATAAATTTTAAATACTAGTGTAAATAATATCAACACACATGACTGTTAAGGTGCCAGCTGACTACAGTGTGCTGATAAATGGCTTTCAGCCACTTTGGTATAGACCAAAACAAGTAAAAGGGATTAGACAACCTTACAGAAAACAGATCCGTAAAGTGATACTAAAAGGACTAGCCAGCATATTAAAAGGACTAGACTTACACACTTTCCTAATAAACTATCTTCTATGCTGCTGCTAGAGATGAAATACTAGACTAGAATGACCATTCGTCTAAAAAGTACGGTGTCTCTTACTTTATCATTTGTGACTACTGATGGTTAATTAAGCCTAGCAAAACAATCCCATGCACACAAAACCTCTGTCTTCAAAAGTTTCTATATTCCCTGGTAGGGAAAGGCAGCAGCATGCACGCACACACACACACTGGGATGTCTAAAAGTTCAATCCGTGTTTTGTAAATACTTCAGTATGTGGAGCCCTGCTGAATCTCCAGTGTTGATGCAGACCCTTTCAAAGTTTTGCACACCTAAGCAGCTGTCTGGCATGCATATACCTGTTTTGCTAAGTCACCTTTCGCAGATCTCTCAGGATCAATCTATAGATTCCCAGTTGTCCATGCGCTTAGTTTGAAAAAGTAGTGTATCTTGGGAGAATGAGGCTCAAAATCTGACCCTCTGGGCAGGTTGCAGTTCAAGAGTAAGACACGAGACATCTGAATACAGATACCTACTTGTGAGACAGCAATCCCGTTATAGTCACTGGAGATCCAGTAATCAATTCAGTTGCCTACACATTGGGTTTTACTGCAACCAAAGATGCCTATATCTGGGCCCATGTGGGCTTGGAGAGTCAACACAAAGTTTGTAGGAGACCCATGCCCACTTTCAGCAACAGATGGAGGCCAGACAACGGCAGGATATCTGAGGGCATCTCAAACAATGCTTAATGCCTAAAACAACTGAGTGACACCTCTGGTCAATTTAGAGAACAGTTTAGCTTACCGTGAAAGAGACAGCTACTGGCTAGATAGCTGAATGATACCATAAAGTTTAATGACAGTTGAGTCAGTTGGTGATGCAGTTGCCTAAGCAAAAGTGTGTGGTGCCATTGTAGATGTCCCAGGGTGTCTGAGACATCCACACAGGGCTGATGATCTGTGTCTATCCAGAGTACCAGCCATACACCAAGGGTACCCTGGACATCTCAGGTATGCTAAAACCCTATGAAGAAGTAACTGCCTCCTGCCCTCAGTCCCCTATAACAGGAGTTGAACACTTCACTTATAAATACACACCGAAGTCTACATACTTTGATGTTGAGTAGAAACCCGCCCAGAAGGTCTTTCTTTGCTGGTGAATGTCCATCCAAAGAAACACTGTAACTGTGACCCACAGGTCTTTGATAATAAGTTCATCTCTGATGTTCCTAAATGTAACCTGTGTCTCCACAATATATTCTAAATGTGCTGATTACAGACAACGAAGCACTGCCTCCATCTCACAAAGGCACATTACGTTGGCAGCATCAAATGGTAAATGAGACGGGGCACTGGGAGAGGACTTTGGGAAGGAGATAACACCTATGTGGAAGCAGATTTTCCATGCTTATAGAAGAGTGGATGCACATTTATCGATAGCATCTAATCAGTCTGGTTGATTGCACTGAGTTACTGGGTCTTTATTTTTAGTCTATGCTGCCACTACGGCAGTAAGCTGCCACTGCACAGCAGTTTCTATTTCAAGTTAAACACAATTTAATATTTCAGGATGATTCCAGTAGATGATTTAGTGCTGAATTGTGTCATAGGAGATCCAGCCTAGATCCACAGTATATAATCTAAGGCCCAGCCTTTACCATATGAAGTATCATTCAGAGTATGATCAGTTTAGCAAAGACTGTCACTCTCAGGTCCTTGTCCTTTTCTGTTGACTCCATTGACTGTGGCTGCATAGCTGAGGGCTAAGATGTCCTGATTTTCTTTTGCACTTCTCTGCTTTCTGATTAGCGGCAGTAGCTGATGAGCTTAGTGTACCACAGCAATAGGTTTTGCTTTGTGTCTGTTTTCAGCTGTAGAAATATTGCCAGTGGAAAATAAAAGAGAATTTTCTGTCAGAGAAGATGAACATTGCACACTAAGTTCCAGCATCTTTAAAATAGGTCGCAATTTCTGACCATCTGCGTCTCTCCTCCTTCATGGCATTGTTCCATGGGAAGAGAAACAGAGGGAAGATTGATCTTGCAAGGCTCCAAATAGAAGAGTGTTTGTAGAAAAGGAGCAGTTGCTTATTATGACTTTCCCGATCTGTCGGAGAAGAGCACATGGTCAGAACAGGGGAAGTCTAGCCAGGCAATAAATATGCAGTGAAAAAATACATTAACACACTCACTTACCACACACAATGTCACATAAATCATGTGGAATACCATTCTCTCTGACTGAACTGTAACTGAGTGTGGTGAGTTAAGCTTTCTAGTCGTTAAGACTGTTTGCATGTCTAAGAGCCTGTTAAGAGCTGAGATGTGAGGTTGACCTCTTTTCTACATAGATCTCTGCTGAGGGCAGCAACAGCCATATTTTTACTCAGTGCTGGGCAGAATGTTGCAGACAAGACACACATAAATGCTGAGCTCTCATTTGCACATCATACCTTTTTTTCTAGATCGGTTTCTTCCTATACAATAATTTATGTATGTTGAAAATGACTATTTATTCTTTCTGTATATGGAAACTCAGCATCAAGACTCTGCAAACACTGCTTCTTTCTGACCTTAGAAGGAAGTAAAAGCCAGTGGGTCAAGAAGGTAAGAAAAGTTCCCTTGCTAGGGTTTGGTAGTGACTGCAGCCACCAAGAAACATTGTGTATACTCAGATATCTACTCTGCAATTTCATGGCATTGTCCTCTGACTTGCCTTCTGATTATGGCTCCAGCCAGAACCTTTATTTCATCCACAATTACAATTATTTTCTGTTACAAATTCTCCTTTTTTTTTTTTTTTACTGAGCAAGTCAGTCCTGTTCATTTTTTCTTTGAACAGAGAAAAGAATGCTTGAAGCTTCCTTTTTTCTGATCTTTCTACTACAGCTATGCATCCTCTATCTAAAACACACCCTTGTGGTGCATCAACAGACACTTCCCACCTTATGGAGAAAGGCACCCTTAAAAGCTAAAATCAGAAAACTCTTCCTACTAGTGTCAATGAGCTATAAGATCACTCTCAAAAGTATATCCATGATATATGTGGACATTACAAATGCAAGTTATGCCCTGCTCGTTCTAAGAATATTATCCTTCCCTCCACTGTGGCTAAATCCTACTAAGTCGCCAACACCATTTGCCCCATAGGGTTTTGCTTCTGACTCCTCAAAGGGGAAATTTGTCCCCATTTGGAAAAAGTCACTTGCAATTAAATAAGTTCTTTATTATATTCCACGCAAGTATAAAAGCCAACGAGAAGCAATAGAACTATGAGTAAGATAAGATTAAATTTGGTTTAGTGACCTGCTTCCCCGAGGCAAAGGGAAGTTGAGAGGAAAAGGAACTCTGGCAATTCATTTTGGCTTGCACCCTGCTATATACTCTGGAAGGCCATATTTATACATAACCTGAATTTCTGGAGGGCTACAGAAGTGTGCTCTTAAGAACACAAAAAGATACACTCAGAATAAAATGCATAGGCCACCATTTCCCATTAAGAGTCATGCAGCCTCTGCTTTCCGTTGTTCTGCATCTCCAACCTGCACCGAAGCAATTCCTACTTGCATTCCCAGAGCACAATCCTACTCTTTTTACACACAAGTTATGCTAGGGTGAGTTATTATTACACAAATGAATGAGGCTTCCAGGAATATGTCATAAAAAAATTGTAGTAACTATATTATGGTACATGCATAATACCATGCTATTTACTGATAGACCATAATCCTCATTCTGAATCATTATGGTCTGTCATATCAATAGAGCTTTTAAGCCCTGGGAACGGAGAGACCGCAGAGGTTTCCTTGGAGCCAGTCTGTAGTACTCCAAAATACAACTGCTACATGGGGAAAACTTCAGACCAGATATTCATAATTGCTGAAAATTTTTTTGGAAAGAAGTCACTGAAAAAATATAGTAAGCGTCCTTGTGAAAGAATAACTGCCGTGTTTTTATATAAACACGTAACTGTATTAGTCTAGTGCATAGAATAATGGAATTTCAGACTCATAGAATCCAAGGGATATCTTAGTGTAATCTTTTTTTCAAAATTATACTTGAATGCACTTTCCCTTGCAAGTCAAAAAGTTGGGTGCCAATTTTGATGTTAGGCAAGATTTTATGTAATAGCTTTACTAAGTGCTTATTCTAAAATACAAAGATAGCCTTAAATTTGCAAGGCAAAACTGCCCTAGTACGCAATTATTGTAAAAGTGAGTTTGGCAATTTACATGTCATCTGTACTGTAAAAGCGCAAATGTACTGATTAAATGTGATCATAGAATAATAGAATCATTTAGGTTGGAAGAGACCTTTAAGATCATCAAGTCCAACCTTAAATGGGAAAAAACATTATGACTGATCACTCTTCCCAGATGTTTGGGACAGTAAAATCAAATTCTAAAAGTAATAGTTTTTTGTCACAAAAGTAATGACAATGGTACCTCATTGCCACAATCTAGCAGAGAGTTGCAAGCCTGAAGCCTTAGGGCTTCGATTCACTATGACCGTTGATCCATGAGTAACAGAACACACAGAATTTAAGACTTCTTTTTTGCTGGGAAAGTCATTGCTGTTATACTTCGACTGCTTATTAACCAAATGTTGCTCACCACTCCATCCTAGCACTTCAAGGTTCCTGCAGTCTCCTAATGATTTGTCCATATTCCTGGCGACTACTGGCCTTGTGATTTTTCTAGGTGAGGCACCCTGGCTAGGCTTTGTTTTGCAAAGACATTCGTTTCCTCATTTTACAGCCTTATATATCATTCTTCATTTTACAAGCAGGGTGGAGACCCCCATGAAGATGAGATGGGCATCTCAGGAGGCTCTCCAGATGAGAAGTGTTTGCAAATAAATAAATCACCCTGGAGCTCAGAGTTTTGTTTTACAGATACACGTGCACACACACATGCTCGGAGTTCCTCCTTCCATCTAAGGCTTTCTTTGTTCCCCACCATTTCTCAGCAGACGCAGTATATCTATTCACTTCCTACCCAGGCTCTCCCCCCCACTAAATCACTGGAAGTTGTTTTCTCTTGACTTTTGGGAGCCTCACAAAAAGTGACTCCTTCCTTTTTTTTCTGAGTAGGTTTAGAGGATTTTTTTCACTGTTCACAACCAAAGATGAGAGGGTATGGCAGCAAAATAGAAATCAAAGAAAGGCATGATCCACCTTTTAAAACCCCAGCTTTTACTGTCATTATATCACAAAGCCTGCCAGTATACTCGTACTCAAAGTGTTAGTTTAAGCTCGTTTTCCTAAACTTGGCTCTTCCCCACCTACATACTTTACCTACTGAATGGCAATGACTTCCCAAGTTCCCCGAAGGAAAGACCCACGGACACCTAGTGGTTTCCTTCCACATGGCCTGCATAACTCAGGCAAAGGCAGGACTAAGCCCATCATGGCCCCATTCCCTGGCAGATATACCAAGCTTGTCTCTTCCCGAGCACGACAGAGCCTCAGCTAGAGCTTGACTGACAGTGGACAAGACTATGAATAAGGTTCTATAATATCCAAAAGGAATCAAATACTGTTTATTTCTCCTAATGCAATTGTGTCAGGGTGCCTGAGGATGCCAACAAGCACCAGGTTTAAAAAAAACCTGAAGAAAGTACTTTTTACCTGGTGCACAAGCACAATGTGGGATTCCTTCCAAAGAGCACTGTGGAGCCTGAAAGCATTAACTGGGATCTCAAAACCCTTCAAACCTCCTCGAGCTATCCATAACTGCTAAAAATCATTCTCTCGTGGATGTGGGAAGCCTCAAACTGCTGGCCGTGAGAAGCAGGGAGGATAAACTGTGGAAAGAATCACATAAAAGAGTAGTCAGGGACTTACTTTTCTCTAGGGCAGCAGCTGCTTCTGTCATCAAAGGGTGGTGGGAGATACATGCTCCACGTTATTTTAAATCCTTTCACTGCCTGCAAAAACTCAAAACTTTAAACTCAAGTTATGGTTGGTAAGTAGAGGTAAAGTTCCAGTTATTTAGCTTTTAAGTTCTTTAACAGAATATATGCTACCTACGTTGTGAAATCCCTAAAAAAACAAATAATAGTCACCTTCAATAAAACAATTTATTATATCAACACATATAAGAAGTTTGTAAATATATGTATATGTTTTTCTTCCAAAGATTTTAGAAACAGAATGTTCCTTTTCTTAGTTATTTTTACTAAGAAGTAATAGCTAATATTTTATTATATTCATTAGACTAATAACTTAAAAAGACCTCTGAGGAAAAAAAATAGCATCAACAGGAGCAAAAAGCCTGTGAAATTTTTAATCAGGAATCTTTTTCTTCCTGATTGTGTTTCTTGGTCCAATAAAGGTTTTCACACTGGCTAACTTACCATAATTCTCGTTTTCATTTTCATGCTTTGGTTTATATAGTTATCATGTGCTTCACATTTTCTGAAATATGATTAATGAGTGAAAAGTATTCCTTTCATAGTACAGCATACTTCGTTTGAACCACAAAAACGTAAAAATATCGCTGACCAAGATCTCAGACAGATTCTACAGCTAATCAGCCTCTCCCTGCCCTGGAGGTGGGCCCAAACCAAAATCACAGCTCCAGACAATATGAGACTTTTGGAAACTTGCAATGTAAAACACCAGCATTTAAACTCACTTCTAATTATAACAGCCTGGACTTATAATGAAAATGTAGTATCTATCCTGCATCTGTGCTGTGTAGAGTCAATGGCAAAACTCTCACTGACTCCAGCAGGAGCCAGGGTCATCTTCAGAGTGGAATCAATAGAAATAATTAGCCAAAAAACATTTAAATACAGAAGTTAATCAATGATTTATGGGTTTTTTTGAGTGAAAGGCAACATTTTCTGTGCCTATTTTTGTTCAAGTGAAAACCAGCTCTCCAAAAAAAAAAAAAAAAAAAAAAGTGACTGTTTTGACCAGTCTTACCTCTCACCACGCTGGGAAAAAAAGATATTGCAAATCCTTTATTTGTTTTCTTGCAAAGGAAGAGATTTTTAATACATAGTCAATCCTGTAGTTCTTAATCCACAAGTAGTAGCAATGTTAATAACCTGCAGCTTCCTTTTACCTCACTACCCTTTTCCTTCTATATTTCAATTTCTGCACGAGGCTTGTTTCACTGCTTCTGAGCTCTTGAAGATCTCTTGGCATTTGCTATCACTATACCTACATAGAGATGCTTAAAACACCCCATAACAAGCTACTTGGGTATAAACACGCTTATAGGAATACAGTCACCCCCACACTGATTTTCTTAGTCTGCTGTAGCTACCTGGCTGTAGGGAAAGCAGAAAGTCTTCCATGCTCAGGCAAAGCCTCAGACGTACTTAGTTGTTAACTCTCAGTGCCCAGATTTATTGTGGTCCATACCCCAGTGTCTGGGATATGAGTTGATCGTCCCATTGAATTCCTGTTCTTTTTCCTGGATTCTCAGTCTATGTTATCCCCAGAATAAGCAGATTTTATCCATTCTTCTGAGAAGCTCGCAGTGTATATGGAAAATATACATCATTTTCCAGTATGAAAATGTCCCAGCACAAAAGCCAAGAAATGTACATCTTGAAGCCTTAAAGGATTAAATTTGTTTTGGCAGTTACTGTAAATACAAAGGAATTCCACAAAATTTATAAAGACAGTACAGTTTAACAAGCATTCAGGTTAATATCACAGTCCCTCCCCTCAGTTCAGACTCTGTGATCCTTCCAGGAGGGATAAATGATTTGCAAAAATTCTGTAGAAAAATTAAGATTGCTTATAAACTAAGTGATAAGCATTGCATTACTCACTGTCTGTAATGCATCTTTAGTATACCTAAGTGCACATGTGCCTTCTCGCACATCCAAAGGTACAGGCTTTGTAAAGTGACAAAACTGCTCCTTTGCAGCAACAAATACACCACATGGGAAGACAAAGATCCAGATCCATGAACGTTGAGTTCATAGCTGGCTGCTGGAAACTGGGTTGGAGGGGTTTTAGAATACCAATTGAAATTTTTTTGTACTTGAGATTTGAAAGTCTTCATGTAATTGCATCAGTTTTGCTAGTATTTTTCACACGCTAGATGCTGAGGTCAGGGAGAATATATCTGACCTAAAGTTCACATTTATGAATTCTATAAGAAACTGCAGAAGGATGAGAAGGTCATGCCTGCAAACACCACATGGAAGGGAGGTAGAATTGAGTAGAATCATAATGATATCTTCTAGTATATCAGAGCTTTACAATCTTGAGTAGGGAAATAACATCACCCCATTGGGGAAACTAGAGTTCCATAAAGGTGGAACACCTTCTGACACCCGTGATTTAAAACTCACCTTCTATAAACCCACCATGCCTCCAGTGTTACACCAGTAACGGTACTGGAATAGCTCAAAATCAAAGACACTGTGACAAAAGAATGAGACTTAGTGCTGATTAGACCAAATGAGTGGTTGATATTCCATAGGGAAAATCCATTTTGACATGTGCTATGTCAACAGTGAATTTGTGGCAAATTTTAAAGACATCTAACATATTTGCCAAGTATTACAGCACAGGATTTTCCCGCTAAATTCAAGATTTCATCTTTTGGCAAAAAACAATTGTAAAAATTTCTCAATAATTATAGCAATTTCTTTCAGCATTTTCTAATTAGCCTTTTTTAACCCTTCATTGTGGAATAGAGTTTTAATTCCAGCAATAACCTAAAATTTTTTCACAGGTTTTTGTAAGAAGGAAAAAACAGGAGTAAACCATTTGCCGTACTCCATATATCTATTTTTTTAAAAAAAATAAAGACATGCAGACACAACAATGGAATAGAAGAAATAATTGATTTTTAGAATCACCGGTCAAAATTCAGCCATTCACACATCTCATTCAATAGCAAGTTTATCACTTAGGGACTCAGTTCAGCCAGACTTGGATGTCAATGTCTAACCAGAAGTATACCTGCAGTCCTAAGTAATTTTAATTGAGATAACTCATTCCTTAGCATTATACACACAGTCAAGAAATTTGCTTTAAAAGAAAAATATTTAGAAATTAAAATTAGGTTTAGGAAATTGAGTTCCTTTGGTATTTGAAAGTATTGATAGAATCATCTATTGATTTTAGCAAAGGTACAATCAAGTTTAACCAATACAGGTTGGAAATATTCTGCTCCTTCCAGGTATGTCACGCAAGAGGGGAAAAAAAAAAAAAAATAAAAACACCTTAGGCATTACTTCAAATTGGGAGGAAAAGGGGAAACATTGCAAAGTCAGGAAATTGTAAGCTTTCAAGTTGAAAGCACAGCTTTAAATTTGCCTCCTGTTGCCTACATGTCATAAAATAGCTTTTGTTTTTAGATCATTTTAAGTTCAACATCAACTCATGCAGGATAGAATTGCTTTAAAAACTTTGCATACTGCACTTCTGGCAGGAGCAAGGATAGTTGATAGTATTATAAATTGATAATTTATTTTCAAAAACACTAACAGATGACAATAACAACTTTTAATTCAACTTAAAAAGTCAGAATAACTGATTTTTAATTATTTTTTTAGACCATGTCAGTCAATAATTTGCCCAGGATGATGTGGATTGTCCTGTTGAAATCAGTGGGCTTGCTGACCGTAAGCAAAGGCTCCTGTGTGGCACTTTCCTGATTCCCTGAGATTTGTCCAGGTTTTGCAAATGGCTCTGATATGACATTCCTGTGAGGAACACACAAGAAAAATGTTATAAGAGCATGAAAGACACATTTCAAAACTGGTTGAAGCCATTCATTCAAATGCTCCAAAAATAGTACCGTTTGGCTGACCTTTGGTGTGTAAACCCACTGAGACATCTCCAAAAAGACACAGACTACTCAGGGTACAATATGTCCTTGCCAGCATCCCTGCAAGGGGATGAAATCGTGCCTTACTTTCCTTGGTTGTCTTTCTGGGCACCTGAACTTGTGGTGGAGAAGAACAGAAAGGGCAATGAGTTCAGGGCACACCTCTCAGCCCTCTGTCTTTACACCATTGGGACCTCAAAGCTGCAGAGACATCCCTGGCCCCCAACTCTCCTTTCAAGCAACGTTTTTAACTAAGTCTTTTGCACCCATTAGTCTAATGCCTGTAAGAAAACCTGCTCTTCTGCATCATGTGGGTTATACCTGTTTGGGGACAATGGGAAGAGAAATTTACCCCTCAGCCCTCTGTTCCCTCTCTTTTCCCTCTTTTTTTCCAGGTCCTGCTTGTTGTTTCCATTGTTGTCCCCTGGGCCTGAGATGCCCTGTTTCTCCCATCTGTGATTTTGTGCAGCGGCTCTGGAGGCATGGAGGTTATGTGAAGGTTATCTGTGGGTGCAAGTTATCTGATGACTTCTATTCAGTCGTAGTCCCTTTAGAAGAGGGTGGATTATATGAGGGCTAGGTCACCTACAGTGTCTGATCCACACCCTGGTGAAGTCAAGGAGCTTTGATTTCCTACCTGACAGCAGGAGCCCTCCAAAATACTTTTATCTGCCTCCCTATTAGTTCAGTTGTTAGTTCATGCCGGTGCTGCATCTTTGCTGCCTGTACAGTGACTGTCTCCAGGTCGGAAAACAGGGGACGAGGGGAATTAAAACCATGAGTGTACAAGGGAGATGAGAGCAGGAAAAAAATGGTCCCTGCTCCACCTGCTTCCTCTTTTCCTTTTTACAGCTGATGAATTTACACTGCGTGATAGTTGGAGCAATGGTGGAGCAGGCAGCATCCTCTTGGTAAGGCCCTGCACGCCCAGCACAGTGAGCTGCAATTAAAAGGAGGCTTAAAAACCTATACTGAGCTATTTGACATGTGCCAAGGACCATTTGAGCAACCCAGGTCAGGGTTTGAGAAACAGTAGTCTCCCTCTTCCAGTGGCCTGATTTAGTCTCTGGCTACCTTTAAAGTCACCAGAAGAGAAGGAGGTGTATCCTTCTTGGAGGGAAGCGCTGCAGATACCGTAACTAAACAGCCTCTAAAATAATGTTGTTCCTTCTTTCTTCTGATGGCCAGCTCAGACGCCAGGTCGAGGTCCCTTGCCTTTAGCTTGGATTTCTAAAGAAAACACAGCGTTTCTCTTTGAACCAAGGCGGGAAGGATCGATACGGTTGTCATTTAATCAGTACCACTGGAGAGAGGCATTTCAATCATAGTTTAGATGCATAAATAGGAAGAGAGAGACAGAGAGAAAGAATAACCGTGTCAGTCGGTTCTGCCTGTACCTAGTTCCACCCTTGCCGACTGCCTCCACCGTCCGAGGGACGGGGGTGCTTCACGTGGATTGCTGTGTGATCCCGCAGAGAGCTTTCTCACACACACTTACACCGCACTTGTCAGCTGCCTGACAAACCATTTGCAAAGGAGACCTCTCCCTCCCACCACATGCACGTCCCGGAGACCTCCTGCTGCGTTGGAGCAACCCATCACTGGTCACCTCTATGCATTGTCTGAAGGCCTCTCGCCATCTGGACCACCTAGGAGAAAATGTTTTCTTAAAGAGGGGAAGATTAAGGAACAGGGATTTACACCTTGGTCCCCAAGGTAATTACCAGATGGCAAATGGCTTGTTTTCACTTGATGAATCAGAGCAACTAAATCAGGCCTACTGAAGCGGCTTGGATTTCGTTTCCAACCAAACTTTTTGCTTTACAAGCTGAAGAGTTTGTTTCCCACCCTTTAGATAATGATTTTAAGGTAAAGCTAACATTAAAGCAAAAGTCTGGCATTAGGCGGGTGGATTTCAGTGTGCTGGGACCCAGCCATACCATTTCTCACACCGTCTTAACTCTTTGCTGACCACTGGTGGGTCTTGCCAAGAGCTCATGGCAAGAGTTTACTCACCTGACTAAACAAACCAAAACGAGACCATCTCTCCCAGGGCTTAGGAAAGAGACTATGAACCTGAGGACTGTCATCAGTCTCTTATTTTAAACTTCTACTGCGGTAAAAAAGATGAAATTAAAGCAGTTGCCTTTTGAGGAATTAAATAATTGTTTTTTGGTTTTTTTTTTCCAAAAACAACAGTGAAAGAAACAGTATTTGGAGTGAGTATTAGCAATACAAAAAGTAACAGAACAAACATTTTCAATGGAAATTTATAGTCAGTGCTTTGTTTTGTTTCCTTTAACAAATAGAGAGCAAGAGATTTAATTAAACTTAAAATGAATGCTCTATTTAAGGCCTTCTTGTAAATATAGGCTCCCAGCCCTAAATTAGTGTGACATTCAAATGCCATCTTCCAAAATGCTAAAGCTAGCTAAACTACAAACTTAATGTCTAACTTGGCATTCATAACGTGCCTAAATCTTCTGCTGACTTTCTATATATTAGCTGGAATAAACAGCAGGATTTGTTTGATTTGTTTCTTAATTTCTATTCAAAGAGTTTTCTGAAATGAATAACAAATGCAGGCAATCAGCAAATGGAATGCCAAGTAGGACTGGAACCCTCTCTAGTTTCACTTCGCAGAGTTTCATTGTGAGCTTGCTATAGCAATTGCCATAGCAGTTCACCCAATTGTCTTACGGCTTTTTCTCATTCACTATCCTGCCTCATAGCTATGGAAAAGTGGGATTATATTAGAGGTTTCTTCCTTTACTCTGCCTTGCAGGGCTCATTTTCTCTCTTTGATGTATTTTGTTTCTATCATCGGTTTAGATGTTTCTGTTTTAATTCCAAGATTTCAGATTCCCTACTTCCATGTGCTGGAAGGTTCCTATCACCCTATCTTCTCTTCTGGAAGCTTATGTCCTGCTCAGAAAAAGTACTTTATGCTAAATGAAAATACTGCATTTTCTTTAATACCCACTTCAAAGCACAGTTCTGCCGAGGGAATGATGATTGTTAATCAACTGTAACCTCTAAATCTAAAAACTAACTGAGAAAACCATTTTCTACTCTGCCCCTGAAACAAGCTTTTATTTCTATTGTTTCCACCCCACAGCTGTTTGTATCAGAATAGAAGGCATGGGTCTACCTTTAACAAGAAAATGCCAGTGGTCTGGCATGCCAGATAGCACCCAGCAAACTGTTAGCCCTTTGCTTGTAAACTGTTTAGGGTTAGGTGGACCAGCAAAAGCGCCTGGTCCACCTAACCCAAAGCCACGCAAGATTACCAGGAAGAAACAACGATTCCTTGTAACGGGTGACTCCCTGCTGGGGGAGACAGAGGCACCCATCTATCGACCTGACCAGTCATCTGGAGACGTTTGCTGCCTGCCAGGAGCCAGCATCTGGGATGTTGTGGAGACACTGCAGGAGCTCATCCAGCTCGGTGACTACTAGCCCCTGCGCTTATTGCGTGTGGGCACAAATGATGCTGCCAGTGGAAACCTGAACAGTACCAAAAGTGACTGCAGAGCTCCGGGGGCAGTAATGAAGGGCATGGGGGCACAGGTTATATTCTCCTCAATCCTGATGGTGAGGGACAAGGGTGCAAGGAGAACGATGCTAACAGGAGAAGTCAGCTAGGGTTGCGGAACTGGTGTCGGTGGCAGGGTTTGGGGTTCTATGACCACAGGACCCTATTTTCAGATCAGCATCTGCTTGAGAGAGATTGGATCTACCTCACTAAGTAGGGCAAAGCTATTTTCACCAATAGAATGCCTAACCTCATAAGGAGGCCTTTAAACTAGAAATCATGGAGGAGGGAAAGAGTAACCAGCAGTCCTGTGAGGGGGTGACAGACAGGATTGCAAAAAAATCCTCGGCAGTAGTCAGCATGGCTTCACCAAGGGGAATTCATGATCGACCAGGTTGATAAACTTCTACAATGAAATGACTGGCCTGGTAGATGAGGGAGAGCAGTGGATATTGTCTGCCTGGGCTTCAGTAAGGTCTTTGACACTGTCTCCCATAAGATCCTCAAAGAGAACCTGTTGAAGTATGGCCTGGATTAACAGACAGTGAGGTGAACTGAAAACCAGCTGAATGGCTAGGCCCAGAGGGTGGTGATCAGCAGCACGAAGTCTAGTTGGAGGCCAGTAACTACAGGTATACTCTAGGTGTCAATACTGGGTCCAGTGCTGCTTAAAATCTTCATTAATGATCTGGATGATGGGGCAGAGTGTAGCCTAGCAAACTTGCTGATGACACAAAACTGGGAGGAGTGGTTGATACACCAGAGCGTCATGCTGTCATCTGGAGGGACCTTGACAGGCTGGAGAAATGGGCTGACAGCAACCTCATGAAGATTCAAAGAACTTCAAAACTATGCAACCGAAGGCACAGTTTTATTCATCACTTTGGTGTGGCTTCGACTCAGCTTTACTGAAACAAATTCTTGAGCTGTGAGAGAGTAAGTGAAAGCCATGCAAGATAAACAAAGATGGAAAAGAAATATCTGGGCTTGTGACAGAAATTCAAGAGAAAATTGTCGAAAAAAAAGGTATAAAGCACTGAGAAAAAAGCAAGGAGTTGCATGATAAATGATGCCTGGATAACAGCAACCCAAAGGGCTGGTATCAGGGCAGAGAGCTGGGCTCAGCAGAGCACGATACATTCCTCCTGTCGCCGATGCCTCACTGAGCATAGCATGAATCAGCCTCTAGAGGCGCTTGCCGGACTAGAAAGTTGGACTGAGCACTGACTATTTAGGTGAACAAATCTACATGAGATTAATTTTACTACATATGCAGATGTACAGGAAATTATAGATCTAGCTAGCATCTTTACTATGCTGTACCTTTGTACACTTACCAGTCAAATGTCAGATTGATGCAAATCAGCATAATTCTCCTATTCCATTTACACCTTCAGGGGAACAATGTAAAAAGGTATTATGATACAGTGGTAGTTTAATCTTAACCATCACAAGTTCAGTGGGCAGCACACTACTGATTATGATGATCTCTTCATAAAACATAGACCATATGCTATTATTGATGGAGTTCTACTCCAGGTACAAGTTTGATTCACCAGGCTGCTCATCACATGTGGAAATCTCTTTACAATAGAACTTGCTCCAGGTTTGTTTAATGAAAAATGTGATATTCTGTCCAGTTTCAGTTAGTACCACATTACACTGTGATTAAGGAAGTCAAAAAAGAGTCTGGCCCATGCTTCATGGATTGCGACTGTCTGCTTCTTAGGCTACATCTATCCAAATTAAAACAATGGACAAGGGTAGTTTTCTGGCATTGCAAGCAATAGCATGACACAGTTTGCATCCATATGGCTACACGATTTTTCTCTTAAAAAAAAAGAGATCAATTAATCTGAATTTCCTATTAGAAACAGTCCCTGACCTGTTCCTGAACCATGCCAGGGATCTGTTTGGGAGAATATGAGCTGGCATGGGCCAACACCATGCCAACAAGCCTGTCAACAATTACACAATACAAGCTATTGTAGGATAGTGCTCACCCTATGCCCCAGTCTCGTTTAGTTTAGTTACTAGTATAGACATAACCAAAATAGCCAGAATATAAGGCAATGATTCTCCCTGAAACCAAAAGCTGAAAAATTCAACTCAGCCTCTGTTTGTAGACCACATTATGTGTAGGATCTTTAACATCCCCTAGCAACAGACACTAGAAAGGCTGGCTGAAACTTAGAAATAATAGGAGCAGCACGTGCTGGCAGGGAGAAAGTACGCAATGCTAAAGAATGTCTCTCCATCCTCATCCTACTTGCCCAGAGCAGCCTAGCCCAGGAGTCCAATGAAGAAGAAGCCCTCCACAGCATGAGCTCGGAGCAGGCACACCAGGCTTGTCAGCCACTGAAGAGCATCGTTGGGTCCTTGTCAAACAAACATGCTCTTGTGTATGGGCCGATACTGTGTAGCCAAGACTATGCAGGACACTGAACAGCTATATCTCATGATATGGAAACATGCCCAACGCTGAATGGTGTTAATGGGAAAATCACAGTCAAAAAGTACCAGTGGGACATCCCCATGGACAATAGGAAGCTCCTCAGTTACGCAGAAAAAGATATGACAAGACCTGATGCTCAGCAACCAACAGGACAAAGTTAGGACTAGTAGATATGATGGTAATACACGCAGTGATAATGTAAAGGACACCTAAGTCCTTCTTTTTTTTTCCATGCTTTTAAGGAGAAAGGTGGGATGACAATGTCTAATACACCTTTAATCATTTCTATGCCTTTTATGAATGCCTGTTATTATCCATACATTATTTGTTTAGGTATGAAAATTAACTCCCCCAAGCCCACTGTACCAAGGAAGCAGACTTTGAAAGAAACTGGGGCCCTGAAGGTAGCATTTTCATGTGGCAATGGAAAACAGCAATGTTCACTCTGCATTTGAAGAAGGACCTCTAACAAGCATTATGTTTGTCAATGGTAAACACTTTGGAGGTTTTCAAGAGTCAGGGATTGCTCTGCTATCCAAAACAAATAATCATAAACCACATTTTTTGAAAACAAAACTGATATAATAAACATAAGGGACTAATTTATCAAGTGCTGCATACATGGATGGTTCCGTTCCTCCAGCTCAGAGGAAATCTGAAATTCAGGACTTGAAAGTTATCTTCTCCTTGCTGCAAATCTCTCAGTTATCTACGTTTGTGCCACAGTTCTTATTGGAAATCAAACCTTCACAAACCAGCTATCAATGCATTGTAACTTTCTTCATTGTATTTCATCTAATTTAGGCAATTATTATTTTAGACTGATTTATGCTGTATCATCATTTATTTTCCTTAATAACTTTTGAGCTTAAAAGCCAAACTGCACAGAAGGGAAGAAATCTCAAAGACCGTTACATTCGTACAATATTCATATGGCTAGACATCCAGATCTATTGAAGTAATCAATCTCCTACTATGGAAATGGTGGCATTATGAGCTCCAGCCTTACTAAGCAGCAGAGAATCTACAACTGCACTTACATTCAAAACACAAATCCTTAGGAAACACAGCTACCATGCTCCTGCCATTCATGGCATTACCGTGCAGATTAGTGGATCCAGGCAGGCCCAGTTTAAAGGAAGATACTTACCCCCAACTAGGTGAGGCGGTAATTTAGTAAAGCAGATACCTGCATGGAGCACCCACAACAGTGTCACTTGATCCACTGCTGTCAGATAACCACGGAGAGCAGCCTGCACTTAATGTTACTGTGTCAGGTGGCATTAACAGTAGTTTGACTGTGGAGCTTAGAGCAGAAGACGAGTATGGCAGTTGTCTTTTTTATAATCCATTGCATAACAGGCCACATCCCCCATCCTATGAACTCCCTTTAACCATCTAGTCGTTTCCTTAAAGAATCCCCCTTGGTGTTTATTAGACCTCAGCCTTCTTCACCTGGTAGGTGGGCAACTAACGGGGTAAAAACACAGCGGCAGTTGAATGAGATCTGCTTGATTCCCTGGCAGCCTAGAGCTCTGTTGAGATGCTTGCATGATCCTTTCACAGCTGGATTTGATTTCTTCCAAATCTCTAAGGACAAAACTGTTCTTCATTGCCTAGCTCCTTCCTTTTTGAAAAATAGCTTGATTGGGTTTTTGCCCCCTTATAAAGTACTAAATCCAAGAAAAAAGTTCCAGTCATATTCTAGTCATTCCTGTTCCAGATACGTCTTCTGTATTTAGGGACCTTACTTGTGGCCTAAGGATAGTACCCTGTTGTAAGCAGTTCCTCTGGTCAGGCAGAAGGTTGCTGCTAATAGTTGCATCTAGCAATATCTAAAGGTGGTGTCGTGGTTTGGGCCAGATTGGCCCAATCCAGTGGAACGATGGATGCTCACTCTCTCTCTTGCTCCACTCCTGAAGGGAGGCAGGAGAGAGAGAGAAAAAGAGACACTTAAGAGTTTAGAAGGAACTAAATTACTTTAATGAAATATTAATAATAAAATAATAAAAAG
>VYXH01002104.1:160772-228063 GCA_013397275.1 Burhinus bistriatus
TTCTGCACAACATGCTGTTAATTTCAGCAGTTAGAAGAGGCCTAGCTAAAAAGTAAAGTTACTAAACAAAATTGGTCCTGTTTTACCTCAAACCAGGACAGGTGTCAAAGGCCCTCCACTTATGAAGACTTTGGACAACAGCTCACCTCAATTAAGCAAAGAACAGGCTGCCTAGGACACCGAGGTGCTGCTGCATCTTATGGTCATTGGAGCTTTTTCCGATTGTGGGAATTAATTCTTGGAGATAGAATAAATTGCCAAACACAGTACTGAAAATAATGAGATTTCCTATTGATTTTGACAGGCACTCACTGTTGTTCATGAATTTAAAATACTCTTGCATTTCTGGAGTAAAACTTCCACACGCACCACTATCAGTAGGGCACAGTAGCAAAACAGCATTACTAAAGTCAGGAGTTCAGGCCTTGTTGCAGACTACTCAACACTGCTGCCCCCAGCAAGAAACATTTCAGGACTGGGATGCAGAAGTCAAAGGCAGAGATGTATTTCAAGCTTTGTTCCTGAAGCTGTTACTTACAGCACCCGACCTGTCTGGACCGATAATAAACCAAAGGTCTTGGGTAGACTTTGAATTTAAGCTTCATTATGAAAGTCAGACCGGCAGGAGAGAGACACTGAATTCACACAGGATTCAATCCATGAGGAATCTAGCTATATATAATATACTCAAGCACTCTGTGTACACAGGGAAAGCTGAAGCCGGCCCCAAGACTATTTTTGTTTGTGTTGTAAAAACACAGTGCAGCTTAAACCCTAATATACAACTTACAGTGCAGTTTCCATGACCTGAGTTTTGGTTATCTGAAACATCTTTTTTCCCAGAACTGGATCATGTTCTCTATTGTCTATTAATTACTTTGAAAGTATCTCAGCTGTTTTAAAATACGTAATTGTCTGAATTTGTATCATCTTCTCTTAGAGATTTGGTTAGTATGAACTGCAGCACATACTAGTCATTGTCAGTTCATATACTGAAAACGCAAGGCAAGCTAATGATGATAATGAATCGCAGGGAAGTTTTGTGTTTGCTGTTTCTTCTCCCCAGATGGCTCACCCAGCTCTAAACCTTACAAATACATAATACCGTTCCTTAGAGTAAACATATTGTAACTCGATTTTCTTCCCCCAAGCAAGCAACCAGATGAATGGCCTTGGTGGATTATTCTGTAACAGAAACACTCATAAGGGGTCTGTGATAAGCAAGCCAATGGAAATGGAGTAGTGCACTGTTTAAAATCATCTAAACATTTTCTCTTAACATGAAACATTTGAAAATGTGTAGCTCAGTGTTTGATGAAACACAGTACCCTGTTGTCTGTAGCCCAGTTCTAGCCCCTTCTTTAAATGTAATCTTTTATCAAAGTCACATGTGTTTTCAATAAATTCACATGTGGATGCAGTTATACCAGGAAAACTGATTCACAAGTACTTTAGAGGCTCCTCTATCTTTCAGGCCCACCTAAAGTTTCTTTCCATTTTTTAAAATATTTTTTTAGTAAGCGTACGAAGGGAAATAATCAGTTTTGCTTGCTTACAACACAGCCGCCCTGGTCTAAATCATAAGTACAGCATTGTTCAAAGGAACAGCTGGTACCAACTCCAAGAGTTTAAGTGTTCCCCTCCAAACAAAAAACTCCGTTGAGTCTGTTAGTCATCATCTCCCACAGGTATTGATTCAAGGCTACAGTTCTGCCTATTTCTGCCATGGCTAAAAAGATTAGTTGCAAGATTTTCGGAAAGGAGCATTTTCATGCACAAGCAAACATACAACTATTTCTTTCTTGTCTGCTAATCTCCATGATTATTGGACCTTTTTGAAACTTTTTTAACCACATACAGGGCAATAACACTTTAATAAAAACAATGGAGCACTAAGAAGTTGTTTCTGCAGAAGTGGATTTACAAAGATAGTTTTGCCCTCAGGAGCTTAAACTACATCAACACACAACTTTGCTGCAAATCCAACTCAATTCTGCCAGTTTTTTCTACAGGAAACACAAATTTAGGGGTAGGATCTGTTTAAAATATATTCTCAGGAACTGAACTCCTATTGCACCAGACTTTCAAAGCAAGCTTAATACAGGTCACCTTCTCATTTCCAGGAGTCTAATTTTATTGCTCCCTCCAAGCCATGCCAGAGATGAGAGCTCTAAAAAGCACTTTAACCGCTTTTGGGACTGTGTTTAAATTGTGCTTTCAAAGATTTTCTGCTAACAACCAAATGGTAAGCTCTGAACTTCTCACACAGTTTTCTAGGACGTCTCCTTGGCAGTTTTTGAATACAATTTGCATTCAATTGTGGTTCATATTGCCTTTGTTCATATCAGACCCTGTCGTGTCCTGGGATATGCAGTTATTTCGCAAGACTCGTTTCGAGCAAAGCAGTTTAAATACACATTCCTCCGCAGCCTGTGGACTGGTGGTTTGAGCCTAGATCCCAAAGTAATCTAACTCCTTCAGTTCAGCACAGGCATCTCCAACACTAGAGAGAAATCGAGCAGAAAATGGGGATGTAGACACCAGGCTGACGTAGCCTGGATTCGGTGTGACTAGAATACTTCATCTGTAGCTGAAAACCAGAAGCTGTAACAGACAGGGAGCTTTAGGAAAAGATTTTAAGTTCCAGCCACCTTGCTGCAAACGAGGTATTTCCTAGAGAAAGTGGAAGGAGAGTTATTGCTGATAGATATACGAAAGTTGGGGCTGCCCAAATCTTTTCAGTCAGAGAGCTGTATTTGCAAACTACGTCTGGACTTGAAAAAAAGTACTCTTAGGTCATCATCTGGTCATCCTACTATAAAATAACAGAAAAAAAATGGGAAGAAGTTTCACATGTGCATTGGTCCCACGTCATCTCGGGATCATCGAGACCTTTTCTCCTCAGTGAGGAGAATACTTCTTCATAACCATGAGATCCAATGCCAAGTCAAGCACTGCCTCTTAGACACTGTGGAGCGAGGACATTTACTGTCCAACTATGCTGCTGCGCAGCTCTGGGGTTAGCAGCAGGACACCATGTCACTCAACACCACAGCACCATGACCTAGCTGGAGAAAGCTCAGCCCTGACCACTGCATTTTTCTGACTCTTCAGCAACCTGGGCAAAACCCATGTGTGGTCTCCAACACCACGCTGATCAGTGTGGAGGAATAAAGTGTGACTGTCCTTCCAGGGGACTGAGTTTCCAAAGTCCACATTATCCTCACTGACCTCTCCTCTGAGTGATTCATGCCAAAGGCTAGGATCACCACAGCTTAAGTTGTACCAACCATGAGCATCGTGACTCACCGGTGATAGAACATGGGTTCACACTTTCGAAGTCCAAGCATTCTGGACCAGATCCAGGAAAATGCTTAAATATATGTTTACATTTTTTTCATGTGGAATCAATGGGACAAAAAATGTTGTGTAAGTTAAAGCATGTACCTCCTGAAGGGCCAAGTGTCCCCGCCTTGGAAGATCAGGCTTTATATAGCAAAGCCTTGCTCCAAAGTTACAGATGTACCTTACAGTAAGAAACAGAGCAAACACAGTATGGTGGCAGGTCAGGGTCAAAAGCTGGGGACAATCCCTCCAGAATAAGATCAAGGGACATGGAAACCATGCTGCTCCCACAGAGCTGGGGCCAAAGAGGGCTGTCAACACATCATCTTCACCAGAAATAGTTTGTGCTGTCTTCTGAAAACACAACCACCACCATGACTCCAGGAACTCACTCCCAAAATTACACACAAAGGATGAGGATGTCTCAGAACACCCTTGGTACTAATAGAGACTAGCAATTAAAGCAAATGTAAACTTACCACAAACTAATATACCTGACTCTACCACATACGAAAATCAGACTTAGAGTGCTTCTTCTGTTGTCCAAGGCTTTCCTCATATTGTTGAGAAAATTATAACCTTTTAAAATATAGATGTTACTTTAAAATATGTCTAAGCAAATTAGTCTGACTGAATCTGACTTTAGCTGAGTATGTTTATAAGAAAAATGAATGGGGAACAGTTTTATAAAATTAATCAGCATATAATTGCAGTTCCTCTGCAGGACAATTTTGTTGGATATTTCAGGGAGGTTTAACCATTTGATCCAGATAATTCGATCTTTTAAGGAATGACAGTGCTAGAAACTCTCTCAATGTCCTCGTCTGTCATTAGGTGTAACTTCTGCTTCCTCTGACTCCAGGAAGGCCCCACTCTTGTTCAAAGGTAAAGTTTCTATACAGTTGTATCTATGACATGAAATTCAGAAGACAGAATTTTAGTCTGCCTATTACAATCAAAGAATAATAAGCAATACCTACCTAACAGTAATCCTGAGATCTATGTGAAACCAACTCCCAAAGCTTGTGCCTTCAAACACCAGCATCAGGATATAAATTCATTTTACCAGAAATTTAAAAGATTCATAACCACTACTGTTATTTGGTGCAGTAAATCTTCACAATAAATTTGTTTACAGCCATATTCAAATTAATAGTTATTCCAGTGCAAATCCAGAATACTTCCAGGGGATCACAAATTTCATAGATGTGGATGGAGGTGAAAAACGGTAAGGTTTCAGTGGAAGTGCTGGGGGTTTATACTGAAATAAAGCAGAATCTGATCTGGAGAAAACAATTCCCATGGAAATCTTTGTGACAAATTCAGTAGGGGTATAGGTTACATGTTAAGTATAGGTTGATCAGAAATGGTATAAGTGCTGAAGTAGTGGTAAGCAGGATCTTGGACTAATTTATCCCCCAGTGACTGCAAAAACGGGGTAATGTACATGTTGAGGAACACAAAGTAGAAACTATAATGAGAAATGAAGAGAAAGCAAGCCATTCTGCTCTCTTGGCTGAAATCCCTCTTATTCTTCAGATGAGGAGCTATTGACTTCATTACAGAGACTGAGTCTTTTCTCATTCCATGCTATTCAGCAGCGATGGTGGTATATGAAGGGAAACTGCTGCCTAACACAGAGTAAAAACAGCTTCACCATCTCAGTGGCCTATTACTCTCCGCGTACTAGAAGCAATCAGAGGGTAGGACTTTCTGGCAGGGATTTCAGCTGCAAGAACAACTCGTCCTCTGGGGAGAAAAATAAAAGAATCTTATGTAAACCTTTATCAAGGGCAATACTTCCAAAAATGGGGGAGACCATCAAAATGTTAGCGTGTCTACTTGTAAAGGGAGATCAGAAGGACAGAAAACTGGAAGAATATTGTGTGGTCTCACCAGTAATTTATTTCTTAAGGGGAAAGTCAGATGAATTCTCCCCCTTCCCTTCTCAGTCTCAACCACGTCTGGTTCTCTGGTTTAAAATTCAATTCAGTACCTTCCCAGACAGGGAATATTATTTCCTCCCTTCTTTATAGATTCCTCTGGTTTGCATTACCATTCAATAAATATATTACAAAATGTTATTTGCCTCTGTCCACAGCTTTTGTGTTGTTGCAGTGATCTTAAAGATATCATGAATTAAATTACTGGATCCCACTCTGAATTCATCAGGGCACATTAGGGGAGAGAAAAATGGAGCAACTTCATTGCATCTGGTGCTCAGTGTTTATGCATTTCAGCAACACATGTTCCATTGTGCTAATACCCTTCTGGAAAAGCATCAATGAAGAAGAAACTGTCCAGTTAACTGCAAGGACCAGTGCTGTTCTCCTAGCCAGCCTGGCAGTCAACACCGTGCTTGAGGGATTTTAATGTACACAGACATATTTTTGATTTGGTGACCTTCATTTTTAGCAGGAACCTCTTCTGAAGTCGGTCAAGGTAAATGACCAGAATCTGGAATGAAATCTAAGAACTGTATGCATTACTTGTGTCCAAGATCAGTAGTGCATTCAAAGCAGGGTAGCTGGAAAAAAGGGATAGCTTCATATCAGAATGTATTTTTAAGGTTAAGCATATCCTGCAGTAGCAAAGAAAAAAAAAAATCAGTTCAGTATTTATTGTCAGCAGGCACTTAGGAGCAGCACTGACTGCTCACAAACTGTGCAACTGCTGTATCAATTCTACTATGACACTTTGGACATCAGATCACGCCCTCAATGACACCCAAAAAAAAAGTGTCCCCTGTAGCAACATTCCCTTACTAGGTTTGCGTTTCCACTGCAGTGCAGATACTCTGGGGCCAGGACCATGTAAGCAGGTGGAAACGGTCCTGACCAGGATGAGCACAGATTTGAGAGCAGCACAAGCACATCAGAGAGGAACCGTCCCAAGCTGGTGATGGCAGGGCTGTGGGCAGGCAGCCTCGCTCCTCACCTCTCACACCCACGTGCTGTGTGTCTCCACATGATGACTCACAAGGCCAAGACAGCAAGCACTATGCAAAGGTGTAGGCATGCTAGGCATGGTCCTTTGGCATTGACCTTGTCTCGAGCTCTCCCAATGGGCAGGGGGTCTGGCGACACCGCCACACAGAGAGATCTCCCCCTGAATCTACCCCGTAAAGATGCTGACTGCCACATCCTCCTGGCTGTAGACCACAGAAATACAAATCAGACCTCAGCACCCTTCCAGTGGCTTCTGAAGCTTTCTGGTCTGCGGGAAATATGTGCACTAGCAAGTGGTGAAAACTGCTAAAATTAAAGGGATATTAGAGTAGGGTTGGAAGCAAACCCACTGCTATAACCATCTGTACCTCTTCAGGAGAGTGCAGGCATCCATTTGGACTCTACCATTTCACCCAACTTTCCAATGACCTGTCCCAGTGTTGGGATGGGAATGTGAAACATGAAAATTGTTATTGAAGAGCCATCTGAAATATTTGAAAAGTAAGAATTTTACTTTGAATGGGCTCTCTTCTTTTATCTGGTGAGATCTATGCAGGTGGATTGGCTGACTTTACAGAAGAACTGCTCAGGAGGCTCAGGGACTGTATCAGTGACACTTTTGGTTAGGGCTCAGGTTTGAGAGAGCTGGACCTTATTCCTGGTTCTATGAGGGGACTCCATGCTTCACTGTACTCACTGCCAAGTAATCTAATCAAGAAAAGAGATATGTACCTCCTCCTTCAAACACTTTTTTGATCAGCTGCGTAAGAGGACCACCTACTTTTAAAAGCCAGAAAAAAACAGATTCTGTAAAAAATAATATTTTTAGCTATTTTTTACTTATAACTACCAAGGCTTTTAATACCATATGCTGAAATCTGACATTGGAATACCATTCAAAATTACCCTTAATGATGGGAAATAATTTATTGTCCAGATAGTCCATAAAAGTGACGATCCAACTGGGCTGCAGGAAAAATAAAAACTGCACCAATTGTGCAAACCTTTCCCGAGTTAGATGACAGTGAGCAGCATTATGCAGACAGAAAGTGAACAGGAAGGGTTTGCAACCTCTCCAGAAAAGGGAGGCTACATAGGACAGGGAATCACAGCAAGTATGTCCTCTGGAGTACCCTCATGTTAGTATCTTCCCTGCATTGGATCTCTTTCACTCAGCAAAGAGAGCTGCAAATACTAAAGAAAATTATGTCTTGGGAATTGACGGGAATATGGGGAAACTGTGAGAAAAATGGAAACATCTGAGGGTGATAATTTATGCTCTAATCTGCTAAAAAGATGCTTCGGGAAAACCAAGTGAACCAGAAAACCAAAACACCTCAGCCAATAGAGTGTAGGGCTTGCCAGAGGTATCTCCACATGTTGATTTGGTGACTTATTTCTGACAGGACATGTTGGCATCACTCAAGGGTTTTCCTGAGGCCTGATATTTATCCTCAGATAGCACCGGAATCCTTTTCCTAGGACTAGCACCAAAAACACAAACTGCATAAACTAAAAGGAGGCCAGCAGAATTTTTTCTGCTATATTCAGCTATATTTGATTATTTCTGAAACACAGCCAATAAGATCATCTCCTTTCTTCATCCTGTTGTTCCATTACAACTCTCCAGCCATATTCATCCCTTGTTTCCTCATCAAACACAAGCTTTCTCTCCTTTCTCTCCTTTTTAGCGGTGAACTTGGCAGTGCTAGGTTAACGGTTGGACTAGATGATCTTAAAGGTCTTTTCCAACCTAAACGATTCTATGATTCCCTACTTCCAAAGTCCTCCAAAACACTGTCCCGACCTATCAACCCAATCCATTACTGCAAGGTCAACTAAAACCCACCACTGCTGTGGGTGGGGAACTGGCTGATAGGCCACACCCAGAGGGTGGTGGTAAATAGCTCTTTTTCAAACTGGCAACCTGTCACAAGTGGGGTCCCCCAGGGATCAATACTGGGCCTAACACTGTTTAACATCTTCATAAGTGATCTGGGTGATGGGATCAAGTATACCCTGATGAAGTTTGCTGATGATACCAAACGGAGTGGTTAAGTGGCCACTTGGGAAGGGAGAGCCACCCTGCAGGAAGACCTGGATAGGCTGGAAGAATGGGCTGGCAAGAACCTTCTGAAGTCCGACAAGGACAAGTGTAAGGTCTTGCACCTGGGAAAACAATCCAGGAGTGCAGCACAGGCTGGGATCTACCTGGCTAGGGAGAAGCTCAGTGGAAAGGGACCTGGGAGTCCTAGTGGACAACAAGCTCAATATGAGTGAACAGTGTGCTGCTGTGGTAAAGAAAACCAACAAGATGCTGGGTTGCATCAACAAGGGCATCACCAGCAGAGATAAAGAAGTCATTATCCCATTCTACTCAGCGCTTCTGAGGCCACACCTGGAATACTGTGTTCAGTTTTGGTCCCCGCTATACAAAAAAGATGCAATGTTGTGGTCACTTGGCCATAAATTCCATATCTTGCATACTCTTCCACCCTGCCATCAACAAGCAGGTGTGCAGAGAGATGTGACAAAGAACTGCTGTGAAAGGATTGAGAGTTTTGTGCATCCCGTTAGACTTACCTACCAATTTGTGTCCCAAACCCAGGCCGGATAACCTGCTTGATCCAGCTATTACAATTAATCTTTTAGACTGGAAAGCCTCTGCGGATGGCGCTTGACAGCACCAGCACAAAAAGACTTGCTTGACTGAAATCTTAATGCACCATTGAAGTACATACAATCATAGACTTATAGGAGAAACCATGTTGGAAGGGACCTTAGCTGGATTATAGCCCAACCTTCTGGCTAAAATATGGACACTCATAAGACCAGACCAGGTTGCTCAGTGCTTTATCCAGTCAGGTCTCTAAAAAGTCTCCCAGGATGGAGATGACACAACCTCTCAGCAACCTGCTCCCATGCCTGACTCTGCTCATGTTGAAAATATTTTTCCCTTACTCAAGTCAGAACTTCACTGTTTCAATTTCAATGAGCATTTAATCAAAATAGGTATGGTATTGATACATAATTATTATTTGTAAGAATTAATATTATATAATGATGCAGGGCTTTTCACTCAGCTTTGCCATCAAAACTGAAGGTGTGGATAAATTTGTATATCTATTTTAAAACTACACCAGCAACATGTTGCTTATTGTCTTGGGGAGCAACTAATATACATTCAGAGCTGTTCTATAACCAGGTATGATATGTTGCATTTCAATGCCCTTTCCAGTAAAAAAGACCCCCCAGGCACTTAAACATAAGTCCCATAACCCTGCATTAACTGGCGGTTGCTTCTTTGATAAAGCCTGGCAGCTGTTTAACCACAAAAGAAAATAAGGGAAAAAGTAGTTCAGGATAATACATGGGAAGTACTTCTGGAATTTGGCTTGTCCTTCTGTGGTGATGTTTCACTGGGAAGCACCATCGTCAGCGTTTCTCTCAGAAAAGGTTGTCTGAAAGGAAAGTCCTAATTCAGTTGAATACACCTAAATAGCAAAGCTCAGCAACTCTGTGATGTTACTAGAAACTCTTGGTTTCTGAGTCTGATCAAAAAGCAGAAAAATTGGTTTTAGTTAATGAAATCTGGATTTTGAGACCTCATACAAAACTGCTGTAGTTCAAAATAATTTTTTTTCCATTTTCAGTCCTGCACACCACGACACATCGCTTCACTAAACTAAACGGGGGTTACACAACAAAGCAAAATGCAGTGAGACACAACGTGCTTCTTGAATTGGGGTCTGAATTGATGTCCCTTGCAAAACACCTCAGGATATCGTCATTGGCCAAGAGTGATGAAGAACACAGCCCCACACTGCCTCAAAAGCACTCGCACCCCCTAGACAGAGTAAAAGCTAAGATGTTTTAATCTGGTAAAGACCCATCAGAAGCAAGGATTGTTCTTTGCTCATCTGCACAGCATGTTCAGGTGCTTGCCTGGTAAACACAACTTTCCAATGCTTGCTAAATTATTTGTCTCCACCTCTGCTGAAGGAAAAGGATAGGGACACCAAATGGTAAACAAGCCTCAAGCTCTGGCTCACCTCCACAGTATATTTAGATGAGTAAAAACAACAAAGATGATCTATTTTTTTTTCTAGGATTGTTCAGTTCCATGGATGATAGTTCATATTTTCTGGTAAGCTATTCAACTGCAATTGAGCACTCTATAAACAAGAACAGATGCTCTACAAGTTGTTGGTACCCTTCTCTACTATCCCTAGCCACTGTGCTGGAAGACGAAATCAGTGTAATGCATTTGGGTGGAGGTTTCTTTTCGTGTTAATGGACAATTTATAACAATGAGGAAAAGTGAGAAATAGAACCAATCAGCAACAGCTTTTGTAATTAACACAAGGAATCAGCCTGGTGACAGGATTCGCTGAGAGGCTCTGGTGGTTTTGCTTTGGTGTTCCAGGTTAATTTCTCTCCAAGGGTGGAAGAAACAATTGGGTTTTCTGTCTTCAGAGCAATTTGCGGCACTCATGAAATCATGCAATAATCTCAGTGTGTTGCCAATATCTTTCAGGAGTGAACACATGCTCCCCACCAAACCCGTCAACACCACTGCATCAACTGTGAGAGAGAGTCATCCGTTGTCCATGGCAGAAGGACTCTTCTGGCCAACCTTCAGAAGGCTGGGCCATCAATTAAGGCAGCAGAGTGGAGGAAAATTCAGGTTCTCCCACAACTCTTGTGCCTGGGAGATGAGACCTACCTATGTTTGTTCAAGGTGCTTTGACCCTCCTGCCACCAGTGAAACGGTGTGAAGTGTTCACAAAACTCTTTGCCAAAATTCTCCAAATTCCTAAAGGACAAAGATCCACACAACATCTGTCAGAGACCCCAGCTTACCTTGTAAATAGCAGGAAAAAGAAAATTCCTCAGCCATTTGGGGTTTTTTTCCTCACTGGACAAAGCAAAACTGCAAGCATAGGTTTTTGTGTCTAGATGAAGACAGTAATGATAATAGTAATAAACGAGTGCATTAAATTAAGGTTACAAGGGAAAGAGGTTTTTGCTGATAAGACTTAGGCACCAATCCAGCAGTGATCACTAGACAAGCAGACTTCTTATCATTGATTTCAGGGAAGTCCTGAACAGGTTTAGCTCCCCATCACATCGGATCCCAGGCTTGTAATCCTGAAAATCTGCAAACAGATGAAGCTGGTGGCAAGGAAAGCATACAATGCCAGTAGCCTTTATAGGGGCTACTTTTCCAAATATTCATTGCAGGGGTCAGAGATTTTTTCAAAACAGATTTTCAGGTAGGATAGAGGTAGAACAATCAGAGCATTTAAATAGCAGATTCATCTCTTCAGTTTAAAAACATTGCAGTCTTCCCTGCATCCCCTAAGTGATTTTTTCCTCTTCTCTGCTTGATACAGATTAGTGTTTCACAAATAAGCGTTCCTTAGTGCCAAAGTTAAATCATATCAGAAACACAGAGAGCTCAGTAGGCAAAAAGCTAATTCTGAATGAAATTTTAGCTGTCAATTAAAGAAGAAGAAATACTTCCTCTTCTTTTTAATGCCAGAGAGCAGAATTAATGCCACAGCCCAATTTCTATCATACAATGTAATAACACAATTATGAAGCTGAGAAAATCCTAAAACTTACTTTGCTTGGCCTCCAGCCTGTCTATTTTCAGAACTGTGTGCAATGCGTGGATATGTTCCCCATTAAAAAATTATTTGTAAAGCTTCATTCATTCAAGATGCAGGAAAAGACAATTCAATGGCTTATCGATTTCATCTGGACATCACTTGGTGTTTTTGCTTGGCCTGCACTCACAGTACAGTTTCCCTAAGTAGTTGCAACAGCCCGTACTCAAACAGCACCTCCAGCCTCGCCCCAGATTACAATGAATTACAGGCCTGTCAAGTCTCTTGTGCCGAGCATGGGACTCCCACAGGCTCCTCTCCACAGCTGGGCTGTTTCCTTGGACTTTTTCTGTGCAGCATCACATCATGTTGGCCTGGTCTGTGCCCTGCTAATCCATTTCATCTAGCACAAATGGGGAGATTCAGCTCCAAACTGAAACACCTGAGGACAAATGTCCCCGTGTGACTGCATGTGCACTAGGTATCTGAGTTTCAATTACAGTCAGTAATGACCTAGGGCTCAGTTTGGTGCCATTAGAAATGCCCTAGGAGATCCCACATGACCTTCAGGCACCACTCCAGAAGAGCCTGTCTCTTCTAGGAGCATGTTTTGCAGATCTATCCAGACACCTTGAGTATTCAAGAGTATATCACGGTATGAAACTGAGCCCTGCCTTTCACCTTGACTTAATGCCACCCACAGGGGTGAAGCATCAGAGCTTTTCAGCTGGAGAAGGAATCCAACCTGCACCTGACAGTGCTTGTTTTCCTTGCAGCAAAGCATTAGATTTATTACACTTCATTGGACTGTATTCATACACACACATACACACACAAAAAAAAAAAAAAAGATGGGCTTTTGCTGTAAACTAGTCACATTCTGAGCTGGCTCGAAATTTGGTTCACTTCAGGATTAAGGGCTGTATGGCTCCCTCCCCTGGAAAGATAGGGTCTTTTGGAAAACTAGAAATCGGATGTAGATTCATAACACTGCTGAAAGTGTGGGAACGTTGGATTATCAGGGTTGGGTCAGGCTTGTTTCCCAGTATTGGAAAAATATTTGAAACAGAATTAATCAACAGAAATCTATTCAATGAAATTCATGGGAAAAGAGTAAAAATAAATCAGCTGCTGTATTTGAAAGGGCTCAATTTTTTTTCAAAAGTTGCTTGGTTTATCTCCATTTCGGCTGCTGTGCAGCCCCATTGAGTGTGATTTGTGATTAAAGCTGCTTGTGATACTCGTCATGAGGCCAACGCTTCTAGCGTGACCATTTACAGTACAGCTTATTTTCATTGCCCCATGGACCCCAACATTGGGTTAAACCAACCAGACAGAGGGCATGCAAGAACTCATTGGCAAAGACTTTAACTGGGGAAGCAGGGCAGGTTGTGGGGGAAAGCTGGGATCAGGCCACAGCCCCAGGCATCCGGCACCTCCGTGGGGCCAAGGTCAGGTTGGGAAATCAGGCCACTGATTGGGGTCAGGAGCAGGTCCAGGACCAGACAGAGCTCTGAACTAGGTGGGCAGGGCCGTAGGTACAGGAATGGGCTCAGTAGGGCCCATGGCTGAGCAGGGCAGGGCTGCGGCTAAGCTGGAGACCAGCACCCTACAGCATTGTTGTAGGTTCAGCCAACATCTAGACCTCCATTCAGCTACCTACACACAGGGAGTTTGCGATAAGGGAGTTGTCATGGAGCATGTGAGGTATCTGCAAGTGCTAGCAGATGTGGTACAGGACCAACAGTGGATAGGCAGATGCAGACCTGGAGCAATTCCCTGAAGTATCAGAGGCCTCTCAGGAGCTGTGTATGAGCACCTGCAGAGACCTTCTGACAACATGCTTGGTTGAGCAATTTGGTTCACTAGAGAGTGGGTGCCTAATTTAAGGTAAACTGAATCAGTCTTCAAAGAGGATATTGGCTCTTGGAGAAGGAATGTCCCCTGGAAGCCAGAATGAGGTGACACCTGAGCTCAACTGGCCAAGTAAGGTCACGAGAAAAGGTGTTAAGCAAAAGAAAACAATACTTGGCCATTCTGTTTAAGGAGGCCTGGTCTATCATGGAGGTGGATGGAAGTCAGAAAAGAGACAGAAGAGAGTCAGAAGGTGTGAAGCTAAGGCAGAAGTAGGGCATGGTCAAACAGGTGGGTGCAAGGCCTGTGATGCTGGGCTGAGAGGGATGAAACATCAGGGGGTATCCGAAGAATTTTACGAGAGGCAGCCAGAAAACTCCTGGAGTTAATACGAAGGCATAAAAGCTCTGGCACCAAAAGTTTAGGCTGCTCTTTCTTTTTCCCCTTCTCCACCACTCCCATGGATAAAGTGTAGCGGGTGCTTGCTGACTGCTCAGTACACAGCCACAGTCACAAATGGTGTCTTGGTGTCTTTCATGAACTCTTTTAAGAAAGCAGTGCTCTCCAAGCATGCTGTCCAACCACAGACTGGTAGATGATCCTTACTAGCAGTTCTTTTTTTTGTTGTTTCCCTTCTGGTTTGCATTTATTTGGCCTAATTAATATTCAATCTGAGGAGCTCACTTTCCACTTACTCAGATGAATGACGCAGAACTCAGAGCAGAGGGCTTTTCAGATGTAACCAGTGGTCGGCCTTCAAGTGCACGCATCCTGCTGTGTCAAGTGAGAGATGGCTCACGTGTCAGTAGTGAGGGGCTGAAGTACCAGCACTTTTGAGTCCGTTGCAAGGTGCTGCATGGGCAGAGACCACAAACCATTTTTTGAAAGGAAGGATTCGCTTTCCAAGGACAGGCAAGGACTGGGAATCTAGCCTCAGTTCCCAGCTCTGTTGCAACATGGTGGGGATTAAGTTGCAGTTCCTCAGTTTTCTAGCACTTCATCTCACCTTTTCTTCACCCGCACATGTCCATAGGCTAAGGTGCCCTGTGTCAGTCTTGCTACATATTGCATTTAAAAGATATGACAAAAGAAGAGTATTGGGGAGTCAAGTTATGGGGATTCGTGTAGCACTGGCTTTGAGGCAGGGGTGGTAGAGAGAGACTACTGACATGAACAGAGGTAGAAGCCAAATATTTTCTTTGTCCCAGAGGTGGAACAGCTCTGGATGGCTCTCGGTATCAAAACAGCTAAGGATTAGGAAGCTGGGTGACTCAGATCACCAGAGTTGGGGCCCAGACATCAGAGAGAGTCAGGCACCCCAAAAAGCAGTGCAGAATGCCTGTCCTCCAAGCAAGAATCTGCCCGGATTTGGACATCAGGGAATATTAGCCCTATCTAAACACTGCCCCCAATGTTTTAGTCCTTGCCTGATGCAGGATCAGCAACATGGACGCTCTTTGGATCCATGACACTGACCTGAGCAGACTTGCTGCCCTTACACTGTGGATAACACCAGAAAGTGGCCCCAGTACTCCCTTCTCCCCTTCTGTAGCCCATCATCCTGGGATCAAGGAAGCACAGCTTTCAGTTTTCTCAAGCAGCAGGAAGACCCGAGCCCCAGCATCCCATCTCCTGGCGAACAACCAGCCAGCTCTTACACCAACAGCAGGGCCACTTCCCCGCCTTGTGGAAAGCTCAGTTCCATGTCACATAGGAGCTCAGAGGCTAGGCAAGAATCCAGCTCTTCAGGGTGGTATTCGACTGCATTAAACATCAGGCCACACTTTCACTTTCTGAAATCCCTTTATTTGCTCCCTCCACACTTTCCAAATTCTGCAGCTAATGAGGCTGGGACTCTACAGACAATAGCCTTAGTCCCACACCATCTCAATTAACATTTTTCACCCTATGCACTGCATGTAGCAAGGATTCTGCAAAAGAAATAATGCATGATATGGTATAATCTTTTTCTACTAGCTATCCCTATCCTGAAATGGATTAGTTCTCCTTTATTATGGGTCCTTTGTCAACCAGCCCAGAGAACTATAGCTTTATTACTGTGAGTTTAAATAATTATGTATGTCTATCCTAATAAGAGAAAACATGGTTTGAATTTTGTAACAGATGATCTTGAGGGCTTTGAGCCTGCTATGTCACTGCAGTTGGCCATAACTGTCAAACTGACTAGTTTTATTGTAAATTTAAATTATGAAAATCTCATTAAGTTCTGAGCTTTCACTGTGACACATGCATCATACAGATCTTATTTACTTGTTATTCACATTTCTATGGTGCTAATCACCAGAATATCCTCCTGATGAAAGAACATGCCATCCTTTCGGGTAGGAAAGCGTTGCGATGCCAGGAAAAGCTTTAACCCGAACATACTTCCTAGGTTGGAGGAAAGAAAATGCCTCCTGCATCAACCAAAGACTGGCAGCATTAACACTGAGCTGGTACTTCCTCCAGATTTTAGAGGTTAGCTGTTGCAAAGAGGTAGATTAGACTGTTCTTACCCTACCAAAATATGGGAAATGCATCTGCCAATGTCTGGGTTGAAGATTAGTACTTTTAAAGTGATCTAATGACTACTGTTTAAATCTGTGGAAATTTCTGGACAAATCGGCACTGGACGTGCAATGCTGAGTTGATCTAAGCACTCAGACTTAAACCTAACACATTTGGGTTGAACCTACTGCTTTTAGCCTGACCATTGTCAGAGGAGAAAAGTAATAGATGTGTGGATGTGAAAACCGGATAATTCAGAGCTTCGGAGGTACTTACGAGCTGAGTAGAGTCCTGAACTATTGTTAAATCTCATTTCTCTTTGGTACCTTGTAATTGGGTGATTGCAAAGGTTTACAATAACCAACGTATTGTAGCACAATACAAGACTATAAAATTGCTTTGTTTTCCTGCCAATTATGTGGTGAGAAATATATGGCTGACATGTCCTGCCACATAGGGGAAAAAAAATCATTTCCCAATTAGCTTTGTATATTTTTGGCTAAGAAGTTTTCTCATGAGTCACAAATCATTTTCTCATGGCATCAGTAGCCTTATTACATATGCAACTGATTTTGTTCTGTAATCTAAAACAGCAACAAAATGAAAATTTTTGATATCTCTCCTGGCATTCAGTTATGAGAAGCTGCAATAATTTTTCCTTGTCTACAAATAGCAGTAGGTACAAAGGATCTCAAGAACAGGAATACCATTGTGCTTTCAGTTGGCAACAAGGAATATAATGAATAGCATATACAGTGATCCTGACCTCAGTGCATCAGTCGCCATTGACTGTTTTCTGTCAGAGCTCCAAAAGAATGCCAGCTCAAAAAAAAAAAATTTCATAGCACTCTGATTTTACTTATCACATGGAATTAATATTGGCCCCACCCTATTCTCAGTGAGATCAAGAGAGTGTTCAAAATTGGTTTCAACAAAAGAGAAATTAAAGATTCCTTTTTCATTTGCTGACTCTTGAAAAAGAGAAGATACTAGTAACCACATTAAATAAAAACCAAGTAAATACTTGGCAATTGACAACATTATAAATAGAAAATGTTTCATTTTGATGGACATTAGAAAATCTAATGATCTAATGTCTAGTGATTCCTGCTTGCTTTCTTCTTCTGGGTTTGTGTACCTCCCCCAAGAAGCAATCTTGCTGTACCCCATGAGACATCATCCACTGTGAAAACAGTGAGATTTACCATAGGATATACATTTTCTGAAAGATGGGCAACTTGACAATGGAGATTGTGTTACAAACTGGCTACTTCAATTATGAAGTCTTTGTCCTGAGAGTGTCTTGAGTTGCTGCTCTTTCCATGGTCCTATTGATTTGAATCTTCCCTGCTACAAAAAGATGTCTGATGCAGTCTAGATTTTTTTTTAAAAAAACAGCCAAACTCCTGCCTTTGACAAAAATGCTCCATAATGTCAAACCAATCACAGGTGTGTGGAAGCTGGCATTGGCATACTAAACCTTCAACGATACATTATCTAGAGTTTTGAGACAAAAGTAAATTATCCTACAAATCTCAGAAAACTTCCCACTGCAGCCCGCATTTGAAGCAGTGGCATGACTATCTCACCACAGGCATGAAAATTACTCCAAATATTTAACTCATAACATGGACCTAAGTAGGCATAACTCACCTCAAGCCTTCCAAGCCTTTAAACATCTCAATACGCTCTGCTTTCAGTGGCAGCCTTCGGGTGGATTAGCAATAGATATTTTCCGCTTCGTTTCTGAGATGCTACAGAAGGCTAGAGACATACTATCTCAGATACTACATCCAGGGTGGAGGGCAAGCACCAGCACAGTCAGAGAGAGCCCTGCCTTGTCGAATTACACTGCATCACATAGGAGGTCAGAACCTCAGCTTTCACCCGTACCTCTGTCAGCATCTGACTACCTTTTCATGTATAAGAACTGACCCATAGGTCACACCAAATGAGTTCTTTGTGATTGTCTTTCTTACATCTCTGTCAGCTCTGTTTTAGCAAGGATCAGTGATGGCTGGTCAATGAATTAGGTACAGACTCTTTCCATAATCCCACTTGGGTTTATGCTGGCCCAGCAAGGGCACGGATGTCAGGCTGGCTGTGTGCAATGAAGACTACTGCATGGCCATGGCTCTTGAGAAGAACTCTCTTTTTAACACTGTTTTCCTCTTTAAAAATGGGGTTTTTTTCCTCTTCCCTTTTGGAGACTGCTCTCCTTTGCGCAGTATCTAAAGAGACTCCACAGACAGTCACCAGGACCATCAGTTCCTCTGCCCTCCCTCCTGCCTGGGTTAGCAAAGCTGGTGACAGGGACCTACCAGCTGAGGACAAGAGCTGAGACAGTCCACCTGCAAGGGAAGTGTTTTGCTGTAAGATCAGGCAAGACCAGTCCTAGCAGGCTAGCTAGGACTGTGCCAGTACCAAACTCCACCAGACTGACTGCCATACCAAGCAGCCCTGCACCTCTGGGGAGGGTTGTTAGGATTATGATCCCTGTCCCAAAACCCAAGTAAAAACTTGATTGTTTTTACTGGTGAGGAATCAGGCTGCCTGTACATCCGTGATAGCTGCGTTCAGTTTCTTCTGCAAACCAGCATACTTTCAGAAATAAAAAATGAAAAATTCACTGAGATGGGAGACAGCTTTAAGGCAGACATGCCTCAGAAGGAGAGCTCACATTTGTTGCTCAAAGGAATTTCAGCTCTGCTAGACTGTTGCAAAGCCCTGGCTGCTTGGGATTCTCCAATATCACCTGGATTCCAGATACTGGTGAGCTTCAAGCAGGAATATGCTGCAAATCAGGGAGTTTTCTTGTCTAGCATCCACCCAAGTCCACATCATAGCACTTACAGTCACTGATGGCTCAGTCCCAAGCAGTGACAAAGCTGAGAGCCTGTTTCATCTTAATCAACTCACACTGACTAGCTTTAACTACCTCTTATGGATTGGTCTTGCCGCTCTCCAATTGTACTTTTCCTGCCAAGATTGTTCGTTTAAATGTTTTTCTTTCAAGTGCCTCAAGAGCACAGTTCATACAACTCCATATAAATCTCCAAATTTACAGCATGTCTAAGTTATACACAAGATGGTCAGGAAATTATGCCTAATAGAAAACTGTCAGCAGCAGATTACAAGAGAAGTGTGTGAGACAGGTAATGATAAGGCAGGAGAGAAATACAAAGACCTGCAGGAAAACGAAAGAAGGAGCAGTGGATCTGGGTAGAGAGGCCAGGTCAACAGCTGGCATTTTTGCCAGCTTAACCACATCAACTAGTGGTGCTATTTTTACAACATTTCTCTCTTGGCAAAAACCCTAGCAATCTTACCAGCATAAAAATATTAGATCTGTCTTTGCTCCAGGAATTTAGGAAAACTGCACAAACCCCAAATACCTGTTTTGTTGGTTGAGTCTGCCTCTAAATCCAAAGTTTACACAATCAGCCACCCCACCAGTCCTTCCTTGGTGCAGGGATGGGGTCTGAGTGTCAACACAGAAGAGCAGCGGCTGCGTGAAGGTGCTGCCCATCCTCCTTCCCTCAGAGTGCTCCAGCACCCTTCAGCCTGAGTTTGTCAATGGGTGAAGACAACATGGCAGGTGAAAATGGGCATGGTGGACCCATGCCTGACCACAGGGTAGGTGTGTGCTTGAGCTGCCCTCCCTCTCCCCCTTTCCAGACTCTGAACTGTGGATCCCAGGGCAGCACTCTCCCCCTCTTCAATTGTATTTACCAGCCGAGTTAACTTCTCTGTCCTGCCAAGATGGACAGAAAGGGGGGTTGGTTTTAATAACATGGCAGACAGGAAGAATGGAGCCCAGAAGACCTATTTCTGGCAGCCTTTGACACCTTCCCCTTTTAACCTTGATAAGGGGTGAGTGGAAGAGAAGTGAGAGGCTGGGTTGCCAGGCTCTTGCTGAAGGAGTGCAGGAGGAAACCTGCCAGCAACAGAAGAGTGAGAACGGGACAAATATGACCCTGGTAATTCAGAAAAGCAAATCAAGAGGGACGCAATGAACCACTAGTGCCAATAGTCAGTACTTAAAAGTCCAGCTGCCTGTTCCCCTCTCATTCTGCCTGCTCCAGTGCCTGGTCATTAAGTTCAGCAATCCCAGAGTGTTTTGGTCCCAGTTTCCTCCAGTGAAACTAAGTCTGTTTCCAAGCAGGATTGTGTGCTAAGGGAAAACCCTGAACAGTCCTGCCAGACCAGGACAGACAGTCACAGCTTTCTGCAGTCAAACTGGTTGTGCAGCCCAGGAAGGGGTAAATCTTTGTCTTCTTTTAAACACTCCTGTAGTTAGAAGACATTCAAGGCTGGGTTTTGGTAGAGCCAGAGCATAAAGTTAAACCACAGTCACGTGTTTAGCTCTTTCTTTCTCGAAGTGAGAAAAAAAGGGGAAAACAAAGCTTTTTAATAAAAGTTTTGCCCCATCCTCCTAGTATCCTACTTCAGATTTGTTTTTCCAGGCAGGAAATTTATTCAACTGACTTGGAGCTAATCAGCAGTGTTTTGAAGTTAAAGCAGCCTTTGTAGGTGAATCTTGTGGATAATTTTGGGTGGAGGGAGGAAGGGTTAATCTTATGCTTTTTCCACTATGAAACCCAAAAAACATCAGCTACTGCCTTTTTCCCTTCAGTTTTTTTTTTCCTTTACCTTTCTTTCCAAAGGGCTGGGATAGAAGATCCAGATCCTCATCCCTCTGAGCTTTTGTTTCTAATAGCTTTCAAACACCCAGTGATGAGCAGTGGTTTTTTCCCTCCCTTCCCTCAGTCAGCTGAAACAGAAACCATGCTCTGCCGTCATCTGGCAGAAAAGAGCAGTATCAGGGAGCCACAGCAGAGAGGTCACTGGTAAAATGGACATGGAAAGTTAAATATGCACTGCCCACAAGAGGACACACTCTCACTAATGGTCAAGCCTTGTCTTTGGCTTGCAGCTATTTTGGCTAACAATATTTGAGATATTCAAGCCTTGGAAACTGGTTCTGAAATAGGGATCCCAGGTCTTAGCTTTAAGTCTCTGAACATTTCCACATTGAACTCAATGAATGGTGAATCAGGTCCTCTAATACAAATACTAAGAGAGAGAAAATACTGCCTTTCATTCAATGCTAATATACTTGACCCCACACACACTTTTCCCCAGCTGATAAATTAGAGCTTTTATTTGCATTTGGGTCCCTCTAGTGGAAAAAGGAAGAAGCCCGAAGACTGCTGGAAAACTTGCATGTGATGTTCTTCGTTACAGAACTGCACAATTTGCAACCGATGGTGTTTCTGTGCCTTTGTTTCGCCACTTAACAACAGGTCACACCGCAGCTTGATATAGATTAAGCTGATGTGGTGATAGAAGCCAAATATCAGTACTCCTCCTGGCCTTCTGGTCACTTACATACCAGGATACTCCACACCTTTTCCATCATTCAGGTGTGCTGGGATGGAGCAGCCCCATGCGGCTGTACAGACTGGGAGACAGCTGGCTTATGAGCAGCTTTGCAGAAAAGGACCTTGCATCCTGGTGGACACCAAGTGAGTCCGAGTCAGCAGTGCACCTTCACCAACTTCATACTGAGCTGTAGCAAGACGGAAGCCAGCAGGTCAAGGGAGAGATTCTTCCCATCCCTTCAGCATTGGTGTAGCCACAGATGGAAAACCATAGTCAGCTTTGCGCTTCCAAACACAATGCAGACATTGACAGACCAGATTAAGTCCCACAGAGGTCCACCAGGGTGGATGGGCGCTAGAAAACACAATGTAGGAGGAGAAGTTGAGCGAGACAGCCTTGTTCAGCCTGGAGAAGAAACGGTCCAGGGAGACCTCGCTGTCAGCTACAGCTATCTAATGGGAGGACACAAAGAAAGTGACGTCCGTCTTTTCTCAGAGGTGGACACTGGAGAGACACAAGGCAACAGACACAAGATGGAAAAAGGGAAATTCTAAAGAGACACAAGGTAAAAATATTTCACTGTAAGCACAGTTCAGCAGTGGAGAAAGTACCTAGAGAGGATGGGGAATCTCCAGTGTTGGAGATATTCAAGACTTGATCCGACAAGGCCCTGAGCAACATACTCTGATTTCAAAATCAACTCTGCTTTGAGCAGGAGATTGGGCCAGGTGAAATTCAGAGGGTTCTCTAGAAGTCTAGAGGTTTCTCCCAATCCAAATTATTCTGTTTTGCATCACTCACTCACCGAATAACTCATCTGGGGCCTGGCTTTGGTGAAAACCATTTTGAAAAGGAGCGGTGACTATGTGAGAAATTAGCCAAATAGACCAATCCAACATCTGAGATTGTGGAAGAGAGCCAATATCTGAAGGACAACTGTCAGTCTGCATTCATCTCACCTAACCTCAGGCACATGCATTAGGAGTATGGCCACCCAGTCCCAACCCATTCTGAATTACCGTCTATCTCTCAGTCACTGAAGAAAGACGCTAAAATGCAGAAGAATTCAGTGACACATTCTCATCAGCAATTCAACAGCTCCGGAGAACAGTTCTTATGTGCTTCAAATCAAGGCACGCTGCTGTTCAGAGATGAAATAATAGGATTTGGGGTGCAGTGGAGGGAGGGAGTTAACGTTTTTCGCATTGCAGACAGAGTGGCAAAATGGTTATATTCATTTGAAAAGAAAATTGCTGGCAAACCTGCTTGACACAAAGGTGTTTTCTGTATTTATTTTTTTGCTAGTTACCTCTTCATTCTTCTATATTTTACAACTACATGAAGTTGTTGGGAATTACAGGCCTGGTTTTGCTCCTGCTGAAATAAACTGAAAACTCACTGATTTGCCTACTGCCAAACCAAGATTTTTATGACCCGATGCAGGCAGGATTCCACAGCAGTCAGCCCAGCACATGGGCAGCCTGGCCAAGAGAGCTGCCAGCCTTTCTCCAGGGCAAGGTGCTGACTGTCCTCAGCAGATGGCTGCGTGGGTATTTCCTCTCTTAGGCAAGGGCTGAGCAAGGGACCGTTCTCTCATCTCTCTTTACAACTGAGCAGTCTCTGCCAAACATTTCAAAAAATATTCAACTTGGAGCTGGAGGTCCCAGTGAAAAGTTGTGGCTCCAAGGGTTAAAACCCAACTGAGCTGTGAGCTGAAAGAAGTAATTGGTAACGTTACTGTGTACCACACTATGAGCTGCTCAATATTCTGCTGGGCAGTGTTAGCACTGTGTCTGTAGGGTTGTGGAGCAAGTGTTGGGCCATCAGTAGGAAAGCATATGGCACTAGGAGCATTCCTTCTGGTTTCAAGTTGTTCAAATACCAGTTGAGTGTCAGACTGAAACAGGAAAACTCCAGGACTGTGCTTCAACACAAGAATCTCCTCAGCTCCAGGCAGAAAGAGAAAATTTTACATCTCCCCCTGCGACCAAAACCACAGACCGGAAACTGAGCAAAGAATAAGGGAGGTGATGGGACAACAGCTCCCTACCCAGCTCATCCTGAAGCAGTGATGTGAGCTGCTGACATGACCTTGACAGAGAACTTTTCTGCCATGGAATAAAAAAATGCTAGCATGCATCAAATTAACCCCCCTCCTTCTGTTTTGGGGCCTGAAAAAGACCCCATCTGACATTGCTGAGCAGCTAAGCACCTGCTTCCAGTGCATTTAACACACCAGACCCCAGCAGGTGAACTTCAGTCCTTAAAATCATACAATTACCCAAAACATCACACTGATGTGACAGCCAACTTCCGGAGCCATGGTATTTGAGGGTTCAAAACAGAGTGAAAAGTGAAGATCCAGGAACAAAATGCTTAGAGGAACCACAGTTTCAAGGGCTTCCTTACCTACATAAATAAATGCCTTTAATATTACAAATACATACCATGGCATGGGGAGAGTCCATAGCTGTTTAGAAGAGAGGAGCCAGCTTCCTTCATCCACCTCAATAATGCCCTTGTCCAGCCAGGTTTTCCTGCACATGGGGCCCAAGGGAGAAGGGAAGGTGTCTTGCACAGAGAGAGCATGAAGACATGGCTGAGCATGTAGTTGGGTCTAAGTCCCCAAGTCCAGAAATACACAGCAGCCTCAGTGGACCTTTTCCACCTCTCTGTGCCCTGAGTCAGAGTGTGACAAAGCAACAGGAGATCATGAAGACAGGAGAAATCAGAGAAAGGATGAGAACAAAACACAGAAGCCAAGTATTAGGGGAATGGATATCAAATCTTTGCATAAGCAAATCTGTTGCCAATCACTTTACCAGATAGAGAAGCTGGTGCTCCTTGAGAATAGTTTCCCCATCCAAAGAATTTGGATTTTAAGCTAATTCTGCTGGCTAAAAGCTTGCCATGGGGCCCTGATCCCTTCAGCTCCATGGCAAGGGGTGGAAGGCAGCACATGGACCTTGCCGGTAACCACACATAATATTGGTTTCAAACACTATTATGAGCCTCGGTTAAAGAGGGAGGCATGATTCTATGATATTTGTCTTTCAGATTTCTCGGCAGCTTTGTATGCCCATGTGGTAGTTCTCCACATGTGAGTCCCAACACACCTATTCCACAGCAGCCATTTTTGTGCCTACCTTCTGTCCACTATTACATGTTTCCCATCATCCTGATAGGAAAACTGCTGTCTCATCACTCACCCACCTGTGGTACACAGCACCACGCACAGGCTGCCTGAGCCCATACCCCACAGCCACAGACCAGATACCCCTGGAGATACGTTTCCCAGCCCACCACCAACTGTGTACACCAGGGTCACACCATGGACCCTCAGCTGATGAGGACAACTTTGTATCCTTACTGCAGGGTATCTTCCCTATCAGGAGTTTCTCGGCCCAAGGCTTTGCTGTCTGTCAGAAACTGGTCCACCCCTCAACCTCTGCTACTGCCTGTCTCAGTGGGATCTCCATGGGGGATGCACTGCTTTTGCCCATGGTGGTGAGTGATCCGGTATGGCCCAGCAGCCGCTGCTCCTTTCAGCGGATGACTTCTCCTCTCTTTGCTACATATGAGATAGCAGGCAGTCTGACTGCAATTGCCCCTGGTGAAAACCTCTTGGGCACAGGAGCTGACTGGCATGCTGGAGCTGTGCAATGAGTCCTTATGGCCCAGAGGTGATGTCCAATAGGACAAAGTATAAAGGAAATCCATGTTTAACAGTGCCAAACTCTGTCAAAGGCGTTCTCAGCCCAGGTGTCTGAGGCCATGCCAAACACCCTGTTGCTTGCCCTGTGAGGGAGCAGCTCACAGCTAATCCTTACTTACTGAAACACCACCTCCCAGCCAGCAAAACCAAAATTCCATAGTGGGGAGCTATAGGGATGCCTTAGCTAGGCTGGGACAGGCACTTCAACCATACCTGCCCATGAGCAGGGAGCTCTTCTCGTCCATGCAGAGCTGTCTCTTACTCTGCCAGCAGGTTTCGGAAATAATCACCACCAACAAAGGGGTTTCAGGACTATTTTACACCAGGATCTACAAGGGGTGTCCACAAGGTTATAAAATACCATGTCCCTCATTCCCCTAGGTCTGCTATTAGTAAAAGATGAAAGGTTGGGCTCCGCAGAGCCCTAACAAGCTCAGAGGGTTGGAAAAGCAGCAGATAATCTACTCTGAAATTAATAAAAAATTTGTACTTTCACCACATTTGGCTATAATTCTTGGGAACAAATGAAGACAAATCATCATGTTAAGATGACTTTATTATACAATTTTAGGTGCTTGCTCCCAATACTAGAAGCAGCCAAGTTTCTCAGCAAAACAATTTTAAGAAAACTTTGACATGAACAAAGAAATTCTTCACCCCCACCTTCAGCCTGCAGTTGGCTGAAATTTTCTTCCAAAAATCACAGTCCAAAGAATGAACTGATGAATTTCCACCAAAGCATTTTAAGCTTCAAGGAGTTTCAAGTGAGAAACACAGGTCTTATAGTAGAAAAATGTTTTGCAACACAAGCATAGCAATTAGTACCAGCTTTGCCTATAACATGTTCAAATTAGTACATACTGTAGAGTCCCTATTAAAAAGTAGATTAGTGAGCCCAAGTGTTTCTACTATTATTTGCATTGATACTTGCCATGAGAATAGCAATGTTTCATCTGTGAATAAAAACATCAAATTTAAGCCTTTCTGGCACTACCTATAAAACTTCCCTTTTCTCCCACATGTTAACATGGAGATTCACAGGCAACATGCCAAGAAGACCGGAGAAGCTAAATTCACTGTATAAATAATTCAGGATCAAAACCACTGGTGGTAAATCTGGAAAGTCATCATCTGACCTACCATATGTGGTTACTATGGAAATAGCTTTCTCCTTTAACTTAATGTACTCAGTAGTGGGAACCATTTCCTTATGATTCACATGAATCTCTGGCATGTGCTCCACTGCTAAGTGCCAGTGAAAAGCTGTTTGTTGCAGTGATATTGTAATACCTTGACAGGAGTGCAGGACTGGAAACTGCCACAAACTAGGTCTGAGCTAACCGGAGTGGTGCTAGAATACCAGTCAGCAAGAGCAAATCGGAAAAGGAGCTGGCATCCAGTATTGCTATGCGGTCGTGTCGAATGCCAGTAATATCAGTCCCAAGTGGATAATAGAACTGTAGCTCACAATGAATAGGCACAGCTTGTTTCCAACCCAGAGATGAGGTTCATGGACACCTGCTTATAGAATATGTTCTTGTTTGAATTAAAAAGGGCGGGTTTGTGATTTGAAGGATTAAGCACAGTGTAAAAGTTCAAGAACTCAGGACTTCTTACCAGCCCCTGATACTGCTGCATTGTTCGTGGAAGTAATTTCTTTTGCCTATGCCTGTAAAATTAAAATACTTACATATTCCTGTGCATACATCATAGTATTTTAACAGATTGGATATCCTGGTGATTATAGCATCAGTCAGGAAGAAAAGAACAAAATCTTGGGATTAAATCTATTGGAAGGATAGGGGAAAGGGGAGAAGGATCTGGTATAATTCTCCAGAGTTTTAGCAAAAACAAGAACAACATCACAAGTGATGCTCAAAATCAGTCCATTTGGAGCACTACTGGGAAGCAGCCTGGGAAACTGATCAGGAAAGGAAAGAACAGAACAACTAGGTTATTGGTAAATGAGTAGTTTTTCCAAAGCCTTCACTTCATATCTGAGATACATAGCATGTTTTGCTAAACAGCAAAAACTACTTAAATTTGTGTAATGCTTCTACAGTAACCAATCAAAATTCTGCATCATGCACCCTGGGTTTACCAGGCCACTGAAATGAAGCCACCTCTGGGATGAAGTGCAACAGTTGTTACATTGCTCATATTAACACTCTACCCAAGGGCAGCAGCAGCAGATACTAATTTATTTAATATTTTACAAACCAAAGCCATGTACAACCCCTGGTTATTAACCTATGCTCTGCAGAGGATGCAGGGCAGCCTGTATAAGAGCCTGCCTTTCCCTTACATGGGCCAGCAGAGATTCCCGTCCTTTCTAAGGACGTAAAAACTCCTAGTCACTTGCTATGTGGCAAACAGAAGAATGGTGCAAAGCTCCTTAATTTGAAAGGAAAAGGGCAGGAAAGCCCTACAGAAGATGCTCTTCTTTAGAAGTGATAGGATCCATCAGGCCTTGAAGAGCAGAGAGCGGGTCCTCAAAGAGCAGTCTATGGGGCAATGGGTAGACACATTCCCTGTAGAATCATAGAATGGTTTAGGTTGGAAGAGACCTTAAAGATCATCTAGTTCCAACCCCGCTGCCATGGGCAGGGACACCTTCCACTAGACCACATTGCTCAAAGCCTCATCCAACATGGCCTTGAACACTTCCAGGGATGGGGCGTCCACAAAAGCAGGGAGCGGCACATCCAGAGGGCTCAGGACTTAGCACCTCCTATCTCTCTCTGTGGGTGATACAGCTTTCCCACTCCTTGATGCAATCCATGAGTCTGCAGTCAGATGTGGTGAATGCAGACTTTGGAGAGTCACTGGACATTTGGCACTTTAATAATTCCTGTCTCACTCTGATTCCTTGCTCCTCCCCCCCATGCTTTCCTTTTTTATCATGAAGTAAATATGTCCAAAACTGAGCAAACATAAGGCACAAAATAGAAGTCCTTTTTGACATCTTTGGAACAACAGTGAGCACACCACCTTGGTGTAATTTAGGATATCATTGGTGATTCTAAACTGGTTATTTGATATATGCTGACATGGAAAAGTCATCATTTGTGACAGCTGGGTCACACTGTTACCTACAAACGTGATGGCAACTCTTGATGGCCACTGTCTGCACCTGGATATATTACAGACTGAGCCATTAAGATGCTCTCATCCCTTCGTAGACAGAACTCAACAGTTTGTTTAGAAGTACTGCTGAGGCAGTGAAATGTAGTTGTCATTCAGGTACTCAAGCATCCCACTATTCAAGAAATACACATTCCAGTGCCTCTGGCAGAATTTATTAATGATTCACAACCTTAGCACATGTTCCCACCTCAGCTTTATAGGACAGTGTGAAATGGTCAGCTGAACAGCTGCTATACAGGCAAAAATACTCATCAGAAGTGCAAAACACAATGCCATGGTGTGGCTTCCTGGAGATACTTTTGTGTAAAACCTTCCTCACTGGTGCTCGTGATTCAGGTGTCGTTTGGATCCACCATCATTTTATTTTCTATGTGCAAGGAGGAAAGGGCTAACAGCTGGGCATCCCTAACTCTCCCCAGCTTTTGTTTTGAGTTGGTGTCATCTGATGGTTAAAGCCCAGCAGCTTCAGTCCTCCCCGTCCAGCCTCTTAGCTCTTGTTTGAACAATCTGGGTGTCTCGCTGCTGTGAGAAGCCCTGCCTCTAGTCAGCTGAAGGACAGAGGTGGGCTGTCAAAAGAATAGTAGGCAGTGCTCAGGAAAGGAAGGGATCTGACAATGCTCTTCCCCTTACCAAAAGTAAGGTTGGGAACCTCAGGGTCAGGAGAACACAATGGCTGGGAAAGCCACCCCTTTGCGATACATCTATAGGAGACAAGAGGGCACCCTTTGCTGGAGGTGGGTTTTTTTAAAACAACCTGTTGTGAGGGCAGTTGGTTGTTTAGCAGCTGGTTGCACTGTCTAATTTAGGCAGCCATGACCAGACAAGTGCTTGAGATCTTGCAAAAGGCTTCCACAGTTCCCAGGTTCCTGCAGAGAGGCTGTACCTGGCCCAGGTGTGGGTGCACATCTGCTTGTTCCAGCAGCTGGTTGTAGAAATCCGTCTTTTGTATATTGCCCTGATGTGGACAGTGAACCTCCAGATGAGGTATTGGGGGGCTGTAACAATTCTGTCAGGGCTCTGCTCAGCTGTTGAAGGACAGTGGCCCTGATTCCCCTCCTTACTTTTAATAACCTGTTTGTTATTATTTTATTTATTCAGATACCTCAGTTGTGTCCAAAATTGGGAACAATGCTGCCTTTTACAGTTATTGGGAGATTAAAGCACTGGTCAAGACCCTTCATGTCCAGATATGATGAAGTGTAACACTCTTTTTTCCTGAACTCAAAATCTTTTCCTCTTACAGCCAGCTAGTAATGATGGAGATTGAAAAGCTAGCAAATGGGTCACTAGTTCTTTCCAGAGCCTGCCCCAGCTCTCTAATACATAGACCATCACAGTCTACAGATTTACACTCCATTACCTGCTGAACCGATGTGCATTTTTCAAACTCAGGCAAATGGAGTTTGATCACATCTGTTAAAACAGTGCCAGCAAAACATGCATCAAGAAGTAACAAAAAGCTCTTCACTGTGGATAACAATGATGAGAAAGCTTTTGATTTGGTCTAATCTCAGCGTTGCCCTTTCCCAAAGTGTGACACACAGCACACTGTTTTTTGGAGGCAGTGTGCAGGTTCTCTGCACCTATCCTCGCAACATTTATTAAGTAATAGCAAGGATACTGTGTGCTATCATTTATTGGGCATTAGCCTGGTTGTAAGGGGCAGTGCAGAGCTCAAGCCATCAAGCAGGAGAGCTCAAGGCAGCGGGACCCTGGAAAGGCACTTTGCTGTCCATCTCCACGCCTGGAGTGGGCTGGCTGCTCTGCTCTCCTGGAGCAGCACAGCTGAAGGACAGTCCCAAAGTGCTGGAAATCTAAGGGGAAAGATGGCCCCTCCACCTTCAGACATGGGGAAGCTGCAGTGGGGACAAGGGCTAAGAGGTACAACCTCTGCAATTGTCTCAGTCTGAACAGATGCATTAAATGGTGCTTCTGCTTAATCAGTCATTACAAAGATATATAATCAGTTAAGTGAGGTGTAAAAATCTGAAACAGAGGTATCAGCTTGGCAGCTATGTGTGTGCTGAGATGCAATCAGTCTACAGTCCTCGAAATATAATTTTTAATCTTCTAGGTCAGGTAATCACAGGTACTGCCTCAGATATGCAGGGGCAATTTTGACCTTGGACGTCGCCCTCAGCCTTAGCAGAGACTCACCTGGCACCCAAGAAGTTAAGTGCACCTTCCCAAGCCAAGGCAGCCCAGCTGTCCCTGTGCCTCAGCACCCCAAGCTCTGCCTTCCTAATTCAGGTGGTGCTGGGGTGCCCGAGCCTGGTCCTGCCTCATCCGAATGCACAGGAGCACACGCAGAGAGACCCACGGCAGCGCTTTCAGGGCTCATCAGCTCCAGCTTGGCACAGACAGCTAACCTGCTTCCCAGACTGACTCAAATCTGCAAACACCATCCCCGCGCTCACGCAGCCCTGCTCTTAACATTAATAAGCTCTGCCAGTCCCGTGGCTTTGGTCCGGTTCACCGCAAGGCACGTGAGCTCTTCGTGAATGATGGAGGGGGAATGGCGCTGTGCTCCATGGGACGGACAATCTGTCTCAGCGCTTTGGATGCCAAAGACCTTTTCCTACCAGGCAGGCAAATAGACCTCTTGCAATTAAGTAATGAGCCCTAGCACCTTTCATTACCTCGCAATGACATACTATTATGCTGACTCTCCTTACCTTCCTTAACTTTCATGTGAGAAGCACTCGGATTCTTAATTCAGAAAATGATGGATGATCTCTAAATGGGAAAAGAATCTCAATTTCCTCACATGCAATTAATATTATCTGGCCTAGGCAGACCTGCGTTGCGTATTTGAGAGCTCTGCACAGAAAGCTCTCCTGTCCTACAGCCCACTGAAATTCAAAAGCCATCTCAGCATGTCCAAAATGTAAAAGACACAGCTGAGCACTTTTGCACCAAGTTTTATGGTCTTTATGGCATCTGAAGCAAATCTTTCAGTAAAGGAATTTGTCTGATTAGCAATTATTTGTGTCAGGCAAACTCTGAACTCACAGTTGTTGCAAGGTTATCTGTTTACATGACCATGTCCACCCATTTCTGTAGGGGATGCATAAGAATTTGCATTATTAGGACAGTCAAATGTTTGCACTCTCACAAATAGTCCAGTGAAAGATTATTTCGTTTTGCACAAAAAGATTCCAGTTTCATCCACTGAGAAAAGGGAAATCTTTGGCCCTCAACCCAATTCACAAACAAAAACATTTGGGCCTTAAGTTATCATGAATCAAACAGAAATAATTATTTGGATTTTACGTAGGTTTGTCTGTTTGTTTGTTTGTTTGTTTGTTTGTTTCAATAAAACCAGGAATTTTCCACATCAGTTTTTATTTTGACAATGAAGTGATTTCTTTTCAAGCAGTATTTCCAAAGGAATATTCCAACTGGCTGTAGCTGCTCACATTTTTGTCCAATAAAGAAAGGGAAAATATAAGTGCAAGAGACAAAAGCTGTGGAGTCATACAAGGATGAGAGATCATGAGGAGTGCATTTTACTTGACTATTTCCAAAAATCTGTTCCTCAGTAAATAATAATTCTGAGTTCTTGTTCATCTATAGATCTCAAATAACATTTCTAAGAGGAGCTTTTATCCTTAAAATAAAAATTCACTTCTTTCTCATGCTTTTCAGAAAAGACATGTACATACACTTCACATGCAAAATTATTTCTAGCCACCCACACTAGCTTCAGTAACCACATATTCCAATTTCCATAACCCATTTTCTTCCCCACACTTTCTCCTCGCTGAACTGTCAAATCCTTGGTTGTACTGTAATCTCCTTTTCCATACAACTTCCTTTCAAGAACCTCATTTATTTTCAGGTGCTATCAAATAAATAATCATTTTCTAAATTGATCTCCAAAGCTAAAATCTAGGTTTGCTGCTGCTGTCATTCTACACGTAGTTCACAGTCACACACACATGTGCACAGACATGAAGAAAATTAGGAAAAGTCTGGTACTAAAATAAGAAACTCAAGGGATTTAAGGACCTACAGTCTTGTATTTTATATACTTCTGAGGCTATGTTAATGCTTGAAGCAGTAGAGATTCACTCTGTTTCGCAAAAAGAAACAGCCAAGTTGCATGCTTCCATCTCACAATTTCAGCCTACCCAAAACACCATATCCAACAGAGTCCTCACCATGTTCATCCAGGTGACTTACATTCTCATTTTCTTGTCTCCCAGGCTCATACTGGCTTCTGACATGCAGTTTGAGGTACCTAGTACTAAAATCTCTGTAAGAAGTTGTATGAACAGAGCATCATATATCACATGCAACATCGCAATAGTAGACACAGCATACTCGACTAGAAACTGAATTATTCATTTTCTTATTTAACTTTTCTATCTCTATTCTTCAATATAGATGAAGTTGCTATAGAATCCCTACTTCCCTGCAGCCATTTAAGTTGGTTCAGGAAGTTAAAAGAGGGAATTAGAGGATGACAATTCCCAAAAGCAAAAATTTAGAAGGAGGATCCAGACTTCACGGCAGGTGAACCTCCTTTAAAACAGTGGGGTTTTTCCAAAGGATATTGTTCTGATGTAACTCTGCCACTGTTTGCTTGCTTTGATTTCAGGATTAGACTCCCAAGGTACATTTGGCAAGCCCGTTCCAGAAGATCTACCTGGGTGTTCAGCCCAAGAGTATGTTTAAAGTAACACCTAGTTGGCAAAAGTTCAAATATTTTGGGGGCCAAGAAAAGATCTAGTTTTGTCATAATTTATGCATTTCCAAAATCTGTTCATTATGATAACGCTTGCCCTAGAAAAAATTGAACCACACATTGTGAAGTTCATGTATCTTATTTTGTCCTTTTGGAATGGCAGTTTTGATTTTCTTTCTGCTGAAATGGACTTTCAAAACAAAATTCATACAAAAGTTACAAAAGATTGAAATTAAGACCAAACATTTTGTCTCATTTATCTGCTTTCCTGGAATTTCACTTACTTGGAAAGGGTAGTTTTTCCTTTCCAGTTGGGAATGGAAAATTAGAGTTTCCTTGAAATAGAAGATCTAGTCTCCACCCATACTATTTGCCATAAAATGTGCTTATAAAGGTTAGGAAAGGATTTTCAAATAATCAAAACCATATCAAAATCACTCAAAGCTTCATTCATGTTACATAGAGGAAATAGTGTTGTGGTCACTGTGATCAGGCTGAACTCCCACAGTAGAGCACGTGGATCCAAATAGTAGGTCTTCTCCAGTGCCTTGCTCCATTAGAAGACCCCCAGATCAACCAAGACATCAGAAAGTAACACCCAGCTTTCACAGAGTCAGACACCAAAAGATTGGTTACATCCAACAGTGGCAAAAGGAGATAGCAACTTTCGCAAATGGTTAGTATCACTGAGCTTTAATGAAGGTTAGAACCACAACCCTGAAGAATCTCTCAGAGTGGCTGGATCGTCCCTGGATCTGGAGACACTGGTCCAGTTCTTCTTTTATGTGATGAAACTCTGACCTGTCTCAGAAGTACACACTTCTGAAATTCACTTTTACCAGAATCCTGAAAATATAATTACGAGAGATATCACTTCTAAAACCAGATAGGATAGAAGGTTGGATCCATTGCACAAATAAGTCAATGAGCTCACTGACACTGATAGACTTCAGATCACACAGTGCCAGAACTCTGTGGCCTCAACCTTTGCTTTATTCAATCAGTAAGAGATTGTCCTACTAGGTGACATATCCAGAATTTTTTTTTTCCATCCCCAAATAATTACAAGGAAAATGGCAATTCTCCACTGGGAGAAGATTAATGAGTGTGTAAGTACACAGGGAACTAAGAGGGATGTTACCACACCCAAAATAATTGAATCATGGGAGAACACTTTGAAGAACATCACATTTTATGAAATAAGATTCCCCCACTATTTTGGAGTGGTTTAGGGCAGGAAAAAAGTACCTGTGATGTCACCAGGCCTGTTGAGTACTTCCAGTCTAGGCTTGTGCTGCCAAGTATTCCTGGAGTGGTGATTTAATTTTGGCTGTGTCACTACTGCAATGTCAGCTGTACTGCTGCGAATGCAGCTCTTGTGTCATTCCAGCTAGGCTGTTGCTGTCTTTCAAAATCATCGTCATGTGTGACACTACAAATGGACAAGTCAGCAAGGTAACAGTCACAGTAATAAATTCTAATTGCACATAACAAAACTAAACAACAGCCTGAATAAAATGAGCTTTTTGCAGACTCATGCTAACCAGGTGTGTAAATGTTTGCCTGCTCCCAACCTCGGCAGAGTGGCTTGATGAGGAAAGGTACTTTGCTTGGGAAAACGGGGCTTCTGTCCTGGTGTGGATCCTCCTAATCCAGAGAAAATATTATTTCTCTGTACTCCACTACAGCAATTAAAAATGAGATCAAACAGGACTTCTTGTCACGTGATGTACATAGAAATACTGAAGTTTGCCAGCTTGTCATTTAAGCAGGAGCACGGTAGTTCTCCCTTGGTAGTTCCAGTAGATGGAGCAGCTCCTGTCCTGGCGCAGGCTCCCAAGGCTCTTTGCTGCAGCTGTCTCCCTAGCTCTGGGCTTTTCCTCCTCCGGAGCTTCACAAGCACACTGTGACGGTCCCTCAGGCTTCCAACTGCATTTTGGATGAAAAATGAGGAGCAAACAGGGAGCATACATTCTGAAGGACCAATATATATTGAGTCAAGCATAAAACTATAAATTGAGAAGTAGAACCAGCGCTGGAGAGAAAGCAGTTTGCCAGTGTGGATGGATGCACGGCCATCCCATGAAAGGTTCCCCTTTCATCTACTTAATAGCTCTTTCCCTGCAGGAACATTTGAAAACTTAACTGCTGGCCAGTAAGCAGCAGTAAGCTGACACCCATTTTTAGCTCACACAAATCATCTGACATCATTCGTCTCCCTGGTGGGTGAAATGGATCCGGGATGCGAATCCCACAGAGACGGGACCCCAAGACCCCATCCCAGCAGCTCACATTGCAGTCTGTCATTGATACAGGGGTCTGGACCAGCCAGACTAGCACTAAGTCAGGACCTGCTGTCCCATCTCCATGCCACCATGCAGACACAGCCTCCTGGGGTCCCCTGGGGACAGATCTTCACCTTCCCAAGACTCCGGAATATGGACCATTTAATGACAGATTGCATGTTGCCATGCCCAGTTAAGCTGATCTACGTCTCCGCATGCACAGCCCGCAGATAGTGCTGTACGGAGTTCAAGTTTGCTTTGTCTTCATTAATCTTTTCCAGCAGCAGATGGACTCCCAAGCAGCAGAAAACTGCCATATCAAACACAGATCTCTTCCAGTTTCTCACTGTACTGGGGAAATTGGTGTCCACAAAGAAGGAACCAGAAGCAGCAGCCTCAGCTCATTCCTTCTCTCCAGTTCATGGAAAATGGGAGGCAGCACAAGGCAGAAACCGCCACATGATAAGTCAAGAGCAATAAAATCAGTCATGCTATCCTGATGAGGAAAAGGTGGAAGATCTCACTAGGAACAAAAATATCAAATGCATATCCACCAAAGCACGCTACGGGTCAATCCTCCACTTACACACTGACGGTACACAAGTAAAGTAAGTGAGTATTTCTGCATTGACTAAAATGTCAGTATAAACTGTTTCCAACCTAAAGTGACCCACTTACGTGGCAGTAGTAGAGACAGATTGAAGACTGTGAATTTATGTATTGACGAAATGCAAAGGCAGGAAAGCTATGTTCTAGCTGTCTTCTGAAGACCACGGGGCACATGTGTCAGTATGACATTATTGGCCCATTTTGGGTGACACACACGACACATGACTGGGAAAGGTCTGAAAAGCATACAAGTAAGAAGCTAAACCAATTAAAAAATTGTGAGAGACCCATAATAAAATACAGGTAACTGACAAGATGATAGTGAAAACGTAACCATCCAATGTACAAGAGGCAAATCAGACTGAGTGCCATCGCAGTCAGACTGCTACACAGCATGTTTTATTGACAGGATGGCTCGTTACCCACTGTGTTTCCTAAATAAATGAACTAGAAGGGCAAAGCCATTCTTGAACTGAGGCTGGAGTCAAAGATGACAAAGTGAGGCAGGATGCCCTGGTTGAAGGGGACAGTCACTGTCAAACAATCAATATTAACAGAGGAAGAACCAGCCCTGACATAGTCAAAAGCTTATTACTATCAACTGGCTGCTGGATACTTCTTCTGCAGTCAGTGATTTCTCTGATTAGACTGGAGGGACAGCGGCTTTCCCTCTGGATAATTTCAAGAATATTTTCGCTGTCCCAGCGTTTTAGTAGATTAAAATTCATGTACTTGGGGAGGCTTCCAGAAGGTCTCTGGAGCTACTTGATGACAAATTCCCTCGCTACTGCAGTCTGCTTTTGAACTGATCCTGGATGATGGGACTTTCCTCTTGCTCTTTGCAAATCCTCAAGGAAGCTCTTCCACAGACATAAATCAGGGCAACTCACTGATTTCAGTTCCTGAGGAGAATTAGCTAGATCACCATTTTTAATCAGGCTAAGATTTTAGGGCAAAGAAAATTGTTTTAAATGAGTCAGAGCAAAATCCATCATCCCTTCAGAACTGTGTGTATTTCTCTCTACTCTGTAATTTCATCTTTGGAAATTCCAGCAATGTCAGTCAGAGCAAACTGAGAGTCCCAAGGAATAATGAAATAAAACAAGATATTCAGTGTTACATCCAGCACAACTTAGGAATGATTTAAAAACTAAAGTGGAACTTCTACAAAACCCTGAGGAAGTTTTACATTTTGTAGTGTCAGCAAAGCAGGAGCAACCATTCTTCCCTGCACAGAAATTCACAAAGAGCTGTAAACACCTACAATAAATCTAAAACTTGTGACCACTTCTCAAATTTAATGTGTTGGAAGGCTTTTGTTGCAAATCCCAAGGTATTCTCAGTATTATTATATTTTATTGTACTACTTAAATAAGCTTTAAAATTTACTCACTGGACTAGCTATATTAACTTCCATAGCAGCTGTAATCCAGTAAAGAGTTTGCAAAAGAAACTTAGTAAATTTTTTTATATTGTTTTATATTTCAATATAAGAGCCAATATTGATTCTTTTAGCTTTGGTACTATGTGTTAGAGTAAAAGGTCTGTGAAAACAGTTTCCTGGTTTCCTAGTAGTAAGAAAAAAGCTAGGCTTTTTTACGTGAACAGGTAGCTGAAATAATAGCCACCTCCAGCCTAAACATGGCACGCGCCATCATCCAAAAGAGAAGCACGTACAAAAGGCAAAAGGGTTTTACTTGCTATTCTTCTGTGAACATGCATATTTTAAGCAGACAAACAGGGAGATCAAAGGAAACAGAAATGCAAAGGGTACAACTTGAAAAAACATCACCAGCGTGACAAGGTAAAAGAGAAAGCAGAAGTGCCAGGGAAAGGGCACGTGGCTTGCAGAGAAAAGTCACTGCCTCTTGTTGCCCAAGTCTTTCAAAGTTCAGAAAACAAGGATTTTGTATGTTGCTTAAAAGTAAGCACCCCTGCCGGAGATAGGGACCACATTCCTTCCTCAGTTTCTCCTCTTCACGAGAGCCCACTGCTGCTGCCCAGCATGTGCCTGGACATCCCCACATCCAGGCAGGTCCCTGTGAAGTCAGTGTGTCCCCAGAGGCAGAAGAATCCGTAGGCAAAGCTCAGACCATGAGGTCAAAGTGTTTACAGAGTCAACACGTGATTCCTGCCAGTGTGCGTGAAGTTAGAGTCCCGCTGAAATCAATGGGTCTGCTCATGTTTGTACATGAGCAGCTCCCCTAGATGTTGCATGCTTGCGTCCTAATCTTAAAAGCAAAAAAAACCTCCATCAATGTAGGTTACATCATGTTACAGAAGTGTAACATGAAGGAGAAAGTGATGTAAGAAGGGAGAATTAGAGGAGTATACTGAAGTGTTAGTACAAGCGGCTATTGAAAAAAATAAAGAAAAGGACATGCTACTGTAGAACTTCAAGTCCAATGGCAGTAAAATGGAAGAAAATTTAATGTTTAAGTAAGTCAATTATTATTCATTAAACATTGAGACTGTGATAGGACTTAGAAACTGACTGTGTTGGCCTTCACGGAGTTATCAGTCTGAGGCTTCCACCGCTACAGAATACCCCAATTCAAAGAAACATCACTGTTCAAAAACTCTTTTGCAGACTGCGTAGAGTCACTCTCCCACAGAGGCTTTGGGAATCCAGGAGACACAACACTGAAGCAGAAGTAATCCTGCCTAAGAAGCCTCCCAGCTCATCTTTTTCTGACCTATTTGTGAAAATTCCCCAATGAAGGAAGCTCCAGAAGCTCCCCGGGCAGCCTGTTCCGCTGTTCTTACAGGGGTGTTCTATCGAAACCAATTGCCACTACAGATTTTGCAGCATTCCACATCAGCTGCAGTGTGTCATGGCTCTGTTAAACATGAATTTTGGCTGGTGTATGAGGCTTTATTTTTAATGTCATAAAAGTTAGTATGAAAAAATTTTCAGGTGAAACTGAGTAAATGTACTGATTACATTAGTTTTATTCTCCACTCCCTTTTATTTAAAAGTCATTGTTTATCGGCACGTTAATGCCAATATCTGTAAATTCAGAAAGTTTGTCTGGAGAGTAAGAGTTAATTTATAATTTATTCTATTACTCCCATCTCTCGGGTGTCTGTTTCACTGGCGACACCATGGTGTTTCTCCCTTAACCCATACCTTACTTTGAGGGGTCGTCCAGGCCAGTGTTAGACCCCGTGCAAACTGCTGTGAATCAAATGCAGATGCTATTGGTCTTTTCGGTCTGCTCTGTGCCAACCAAAGCGACAAACAGACTACAGAGCCACATATGTCACATTTTTATATTAAGCTATAATTGTGATATACAGGGGAGTTCAGTGGCCTAGTCAAAAGTTATCCTAGGACTGCTGTCCTGAATCACAGCAGTGATCCATCTAGCTCATTATTCTGTTTTTTTAGCACAACAACTCCCGTGTACTTCAGAAGAAACCTTTCAAAATACCACACAATAGTCAGATACAGACTGAACTAAGCTCTGCATTACATCTCAGTGTTAAACCTGATTTTTAAAGACTGGATTATCCCAAAAGAGCAAGATTTAGTAATAAACTGCTAAAATCTCAGAGAGAAAAATATGTAAAAATAGCTTTAATGTAGAAACTAATTTAGTAGTGATGGATGAAGACAGTATTAGCGGGAGATAGGTAGGCTCCAGCTGTCATCATTTCTGATCTCAGATCCAGATCCAAAGAAGCATTTGCATTACTAACTGCTCTGTAGATACAGAAATCTCAGTGAAATCAGCAGGATCTCAGCACCCAAATGGAAGCCAGGCACAGCCTTGCTCCTTCTACATCAGTTCATGGAAGCCTTCTGTTCCACTTGGGCTTGGATGAATCCCAATTCAGAAAAGATTCATGCAGGTACCTAATTTTAAACCCCATCTGTACTGACCCCACTGCAGTCAGGCAGAGTCCAGTTCTGCATAATCATAGGATCCCAGAATCACAGGATGGCTGAGGTTGGAAGGGACCTCTGGGGGTCATTTGTCCAACTCTCCTGCTCAGGCAGGGCTACTTACAGTGTAGTCCTTCTGTCTTCACTGAGACCACTTCCCAGGGACGAAGCTACCTACTCACGCATACCTTTTCATGTAAGAGCTTTCAGCAGATCCTAAGGGAGGATTTCTGTTCTTACTGTAAGATGTTTAATTCCAAATCTTCACATTAGAACAGGCAAATTGTCTCAGCTGGGGTAATTTAGAGTTTTTCAGGGAGTCACCACCCAAGAATGGCTGCGGCCATCTCTCCTGTGGAAAGGATATGTTAGCAACTCTACATTGTACTGAGCTCTACCAGCAAAGAGACACTTTCTGAAGCAAGATCAATGAAAGGATCTCATTTGCACCTGTCCATGAATACTAACCATCTGTGACAAAGGTTGGAAATTAGAGGTACCTAACTTTTGGGATGGAATTCAGCTCCAGATTCATAGGCAGAAATTTAGCTGTCCACATGTGCACTAGTAGTGTAAACTCACATTGCAGTCAGCTCCAGGTCTTGATTTTGTTGAACAAATATAATTGTCTAATGTTGTTTGATACGCTCCAGGGGATCCAGGAGATCTACACAGGGCTGGATGACATGGCACTGCACCCATGAGATGTCCAGTACCTCCCTGAGCAGCATCAGAGGTCAAGCACAATCTCCTAAGCTGATATCCCAGAACACCTTGGACCATGTTTATGCAGGCTGTCCTGATTCAGTCACCTAACACAGGCACCTAGTGCTACCTGAGGTGCCCGCTTCCAGCTACAGTTTCATAAGGGGACAAGTCTCCTTTAGGTCCTGCACCATATCTGCCAGCCCTATGCAGATGTGTCAAACGCATTACAGCATCTCAAATGACACTTGATGCATATGTGTGGACAAATGACATCCCTTTATAGTCACTGGAGAGAAAATAGCAGTTCACACCAGCTGCTTTAGACAGGTTCTTTGTGATGACATGAATCACATCATGTCTATTGCGATTTATTGACTATAAAGAGGCTCTAGATGATGAGCTCAGATAGAGACATTATGCTGCAGATGTCTTCATCTGATCAGATGAGAAACACTCCAAGGAGCACAATTCCTTATATTACAGGGTTTTTCCTGGGGGATTTTATTCTTCCTGTATAAAACCAAAAATTTTTGCATGACTGGTTTAAATTTTAATATTCTTAATCATAAAAAAGTTGTGACTACCTTTCATTTGGCAGCATGCTTTCTTATCAGTAAATAATACAGCTGCTCATTTCAGGAGTGAAAGTCTTCAAATTTTTCACAAAATATAGCATGAGAATTTACTAAATTAAGTTACAGTCATGGGTGAAAGAGGGTTGGAATTATTAGATCCCTTAAACTGCAGAAATAGATTAAGGGATGAACATAAATAGAATTACGTGCCTCCTCGCAGCCTCTGCCAATGAATATTCTATCCAATCAAAGTGAATACATGCTTGATAGGATCAAGCGAAAATGTTATGAGCGGGGTGGCTAATTATTGAATGGAAGGTTGGCAGTGGAACAAGTAACGACATCTCATCACTAGCTCATCAAAATGGGCATTTCAATGTTGCACTGAAATCTGTAAATAAATAATTTAAGACACTTTAACAAATTCTATATTTCAAGAATTGAATTCAACATAAGTACCTAATGCTTATTGCAAGACCCACTTTTGATATTTTTGTGAGTGGGAGGTGTTTTAAGAGGAACAGTCCTTTGGTCATTAAGAGTATCACAAAAACAGCTCACGCTATGCTTTCCTTGATTTACTCATGTAAGTTTGGCATGGGCCTTTATATACTACAAATGTGTGTGTTTAGGTACTCCCAAGGGATGAGAGATAATGACAAAGGAGAATGGCAAGTTAACAATTTTTTAAGTGGAATTAATAACGTTAATTTTACTAAGCAGAACAACAACAACAAATATATAGAGAGATTCTTTTTAAATTTCTAAACCAGGAAGACGCAGACTTATCACACCAAATTAAGCCAAACACAATTCCCTAAAAATTTGGAATCAAATAACACTTTTGCTTCCATTTTTCATGTAAGATTATAGTCCACAAATATGACTAGTGCATGGGAGTAGCGAAAGGTTTCTCAATACATAGAAACTTAGTGCTTTTAGTCATGTTCCTACAGAACAGGGGGAATTAAATTGGTCCTACCCAGAGGACTAGATTACCTAGTCCAACTCCCCTGCCATGGGGGTCTCCCTCAGAATCCCAGCAGCATATGCACAACCGGTTGTCACAGTTTAGCTAAGAGTGACAATTTTCATGTAGTGACCAATTCCATCATCAACTGGGCAGTGATGGGACCCTGCTGAAAAAGACCCAAGGGCTATGGTGGACAACACCTGGCTATGAACCAGCAATATTTTCTCACAGGGAAAAAGGGCAAGCTGTGTTTTTAGTTATATTTGGAGCAGCAAGGCTCACAGTCAAGGGAAGTCATTGTCTTCCTCTATTGGGTATTGGATTGCTGGGTCTGGTTTTTGGGTCCCCAGTTGAAGAGGCAAGGAGCTTAGGGAACAAGACCTAGGAGGAGATGCTGAAGGAGACGAGCTTGTTCAGTTTGATCAAAAGGAGTCTAAGGGAGAAGTCAGCGGCTACCTGATGGGTAGTTACAAAGGTGACAAGCCTGATCCTCTGCCCAGCTCAATGGTTGACTGGGTCCCAGGAGGATGGGAGCAGGGATGGTAGTACCTATGAAAGAAAAACCTTCCTGGATAGGTCCAGGTTTCCCTCTGTACTGGGAAAGATAGTAACAACTCTATTTGCATGAACAGTTTCCCTGATATACATAGAAATAAAAACAGCAACACCTTTCTTAAGTCATTTGTCTCATTGGTTGCAAGTAATATGAGCTTGTAATATTTGTATTTGCTTTTTTTCAGGAAGAAAAGGCAGGGCACTGGCAATCAGAGAAACAGCTGTTCTGGCATCAGTGGGAAGGCACTGTATAGCTTCAGTCTTTTCAGCAAATTGGCCTTCCTAGGAAAGTGTACCTAGTGACAGCTCAAAATTATGTCTTTCAAAGGGAAAAGTAACTTCAAGTATGTGACATGAGGACAAGAACAATTAAACACTGCTCTTGCTTCTTTCACACCTGCAAAGTGCTCACAGAAATACACTTTGCTCTTTCCCCTTCCTCATGTGAAATGTCTCCAGATGCATGTAAAGCACAGCATTCTCATGTGCCTGCTGCAAGACTCAGAGCAGAGAGCAAAGGCAGTTTCCAGTGCTCAGAAAACCTTACACTTGGGGTATCTGGCCCTTCTGATTCAGTGCTCCCTTCACTGATGCTCAAAAGTCAACAGAAAGGGAGGCATATAGTACGTGCAGAGCACCGTTCAAAACTGTTCACAGTCTGCCCTGGTTATTTTGTAGGTGCACAGATTTCAGTCTTCAGGTGACGATCATAATCATCCGATCCAACTTGCAGCATAGCAGAAAACCCGGAATCTCCTTGCTGTTCCTGCAGCATGTGGGCTAATCCACGTTGGAGCTCTGTGACAGCCCCTGCTTTCCTTTTAGTGTAGAAAGAGGAAGGATCAGCAATGCACAATGGCTGGAGAGTAGTAAGTGCTCTGTTCTTAATCTCCCCCACGTGTACGAGAAAGTAAACGAAAGCCAAGTAAAGAAAACGGGACACAGAGGACCATATTTTCAAAGTGCGGCTCTTAAGCTGTCACCCGTTACAAGCCCCGTGCACATTAGATCCATTTATGTCACATTTGCACTTGCAGATTGAAGGCCTCTGGTGCAATAACCATCCATTTTACACCAGCAGAGCATTGACACATGAGGCCAACACAGCCCTGCAAGGAGCAGAGGCAGCTCCACGCAAGTCGGGTTTGTTTTCACAAGAATTAAACCAGACCCCACTGTCTATCAGACAGGTTCCCCTTTTTGTGTATGAGGTGTTTGTCCACTCATCGGAAAAACAATCCCTGCAGTTCTGGTGGGTCAGGTCTCTGCTGGGTCAGTAGGCTTTTCCTCTCCTGCAGCTGCGGCACGTGCAGTGCAAAACAGGCAGCTGCATGGGAGAGGTGGGGAAGAAGCGGGACCTCCTCTCCTGGTGGCAAACCGCAGTCCTAACATGAAGCTCCAGCAGCTGCTTCACAAGCTGTTGAGAATGAATTACCACCATTTGCAACACAGGGGTTTACAGTAAAATGGCTTCAATTTCAGGAATCTTTAGTACTGTAATCCATGGCAGTTCAGCTGCTGCTGTATGGATGGCTGAGCTGTCCCTGCAAGAAGTGGTGGGAGTCATTCCAACTGTTTGAAAATAAGCTGGACACCAGAAAGGCCAGCTCTGCCCTATCCCAAAAAGCCATGGTGAAACATCTTCCTGCACAAATTCACATTTCAGGCACAGAAAGTGACTGTGAAAAAAAGCAGAGATTTATTTTGACAAACAAAGGAAAATAAGTGACAACCATGATCAGAGTTACCAGGTTTGTGCACGTCCCAGATGGCAGAAGGCACAGCCTATCTGTATTACAGGAAAAAGTGCTTGGAGTACAGATATTTTTAGCTGAAAACTTAGACTATGGAAAGAACAGTCTTGGCCATATTTGGCCCATTAAGCTCAGTGAAGTGCTCTGGGATAAGGAAATGAGTGAGAGAATCCCTGGCCACATTCCACCTTGGCTTCTATCTGTCACAACCAACTTCGCAGTTAATTCTTGTGCACCCCTTGCTCCATTAGAACATTTACTGAATAACTTTAAGTACATATTTATCCCCCTGCCATTTAGGCATTAAACAAACACTCAAGTTTTGTTGGAGCGGGGCCCCTAATGAGTAAGAATAATCACGGATATAGCAGTAGCCAACAAAATCAATACCTAATTCTTTGCAGCAGGACCCCTCACATGAAGGACTCTTGTTTGGAGTGAGGCCAGGAGTAGAGTTTGCTCGGAACTTACCAAGCTCTCGGGCACAATGGTGGGATTCAGTTCACCTCATGGCAGATACTTCCAATACAGGTGTTGACATCTGCTCATCACCTTCAACTCCTTTTATAGGAAGTGGAGAGAAATAATGTGTTCTTGAACTGCTCTTCATCTGATGTCTTCTAGCGGTCTGTGTGGGGGATTTATCATACAACCCATTGAGTCGTATTCAGTTGACTGTATAGGGGCCAGCTCAGGGTAGACACATTGTCTTTAGGGGATGAATCCTGCCACCTATCTGCAAAAGGCAGGGACTGTCCATCCCCCCAGGCCCTTACAGAGGAGCTGAGGTCTAACCCAGCTGTGAGGGTCAGTGAGGAGCCCTGGCCTGGCCCAGTAAAACTGGGGCTGCCACACCACTTGCTGGGGAGCAACCTGAGCAAAAATCCCTGCCTCTCAGTAAAAGCCACCCTGAAGCTCAAGAGAAGCCAAAGAGCCCTGTCCCAAATGGGAGCTAATCCTGTCCCTGGATGTGCAAGGCAACTGCTCCACAAGAGGGCCCCCAGACAATAGCAGAGCCTGGGAGACACCTCTGTCCCCTTGTACTGCCCACCCAGCGCTGAGATGGAGACCTCCCCTCCCCGTCTCCTTTCTCCAGCCCTTCACCCTGTGGCAGTCCCAGAAACTGCCTCCCCTAGTCCCATCTGACAGAGAAACGCTAAGTGATGTCACCGTGTGTCACAGCTCTGCATTTTGGTGTCCACATCCTGAGGAGGTGCTGGGATCCCACAGAGGAGGTAGGGAAAGGACATCCCGAGAGCACTGAGTCGGTAACAGCAAAATTACTGACTTACTCCCGAGGATGCCCACGCCTCATACTAGCCCCTGAGAGAAGGCGATGAACCACCCACCAGCCCCATTCATTAGTGGGGATGCAGTACCCAGTGCAAAGCCAATGCCCTGAGAGACAATGCAAAAACAGCCAAGAAAAGTAGTATTTAGCCATGGTTTTCTGTAGGATAGCCTCTGTGATTGCCAGGGCTCCAGGCTGGAGACGAGTGAGCCAGACGTGCATACCCACAGCTTGGGTGGCAGCTTGACCGAAGGAGATGCCCCAGCGGAAATTGTTTGACAGCCCTAAACAGATACATCTTCAATGCTGGCAATGCTGAGGTTTTAGTCCATCAAACTCTTGCTGAGTTCCTGCTTTCAGGTGAGTTTATTGTATTCTAACTCTTGTGTTTACCTTTCTCTACTGAAGTTGTTTTGTTCTAAGATGGTTTAACTTGCTTGCAGCTTCTGTCCCTGGCGTAAAACTTGGATCTCCTTGAGTACAGTAGCATGCCCATTGTAAAAGTCAAAGTGCAAACAGCTAAGGCAGAGAGCACTATTCATCTCTCCTCTTATGGCTGGAGAGCTAAGGTCCGAAAAGACTAGCTAGCCAGCGTCACACGTGAAGTCTGTAGCTGCAGACATAACCCATTCCTCCTGAGCTTTAGCCTTGCAGCATCCTAACTAGAGCAAGGATTGCCACCCACTTGGTTTCTGCTCGGCTTGAAAAGTTTAGTGGTTGGTGGTGAAAGAGCTGAATCTCGTGATGGGAGATGTGATGCCAGCTTGGGCTGTGTTGGGGTTATGGTGCTTTAGTCAGATGTGGATGTGGCTATGCTGTGTCCACTAGAAACTGGTTTCTTGTATGTCCCAGCCTGGTTATAAAGTTCTTTGTCAAGTCATGTTGAACACCCTCAGTGCAGATTATTTAACGGCTGTTGGGTTTAGATGTAATCTAGCTCAGAGGCTGCAGAGATGCTGTCTGAGAAGTTCACAACCCTTGTGCAGGAAGGAGACACTGTGTTTTCCTCAGGTCAGTGCAGAATTCTCTCCTCGCCCCAAGCAGCTGCAAACGGAGGTGGTGAAAGGCTTCTGGAGAGCAAGTGCTCCACTGATGATTTCCAGGTATCTCCTCAGTGAGCAGGGAGGCCCATATCAAGCATCAAGAGCACATGTGAACAGCTGCCATGGGAGGAAACCGCTCAAGTTATGAGGTTTGTTTTCAATTCTTTCCCCAAACTCAGCTCCATATGTTGCTACATTTTTCCAGCCTCGGCAAAGTGATTCATGTGGCATGTTGCCTAACATTGCACAAAGTGTGCCCATACGAGGCCTCGCAAGTGCGCGGGAAGAGCTCTGCACTAAGGCAGGTCCCACCTCTGCAAGGGCAGGCAGGACTAACATCACTTGTCAGTAGTGCTCCTGCCCTTCTTCAGCTAAATACAGAAATCCCACGGAGCTTGTGCATTTTCCAGCCCACAGTGCATCGCGACAAACGCTATTTGAAGTTCCTGTCCCTTCTGCAGCTCTGGTCGGGCTCTTGCACCCAGTTGAGAGAAGGCACTGTAACTCTGGCAGCAAACTCTGTTCTCTTGGCCATAAACATCCTGCAAATAACCCTCTGGTGTCTTTGGCCCAGCACCATGCCTGATGCTCCCACATAGATCTCTTTGTCCAAGATTTACGGAGCAACATGATGTAAACAGCATCCTCTATCCGGAAACGTAATTGCAAACTGAATTGATTTTGTGCCAAAAAGATATACCATGAAACTCAAGCGGGCTATTAATGAGAAAGACATTAGCAATAAAAACCCATATAAGTCTGCCCATAAACATGAGCGAGCACTATGAGAGTGGGAGACGGACATGTAAACCCTGCATGCTGTTTATGTGGCGTGATTTTGCTAACATTTGGAGCTCTGGTGTAATAAATCTTCACATAAATACTGCAAGACTCCACTACATAATTATTCCATCTTGAAAGTCATGATCTGTACTTTCTCCCAGAGTACAAGTGGTTTGGACATTTGGAGGGAATATTTGGGACTCGATCGCTCAGTACCGGGTTCAATTACTTTTGCAGCAACATGAGCATATGTTAAAGGTATGTCAGCTCCAGGGGAGGCAGGGAGGCTGAACGAATTTGATTCCCACTAACACCACACCCTGGAGGGTGCAGGGAGTGCAGTGCAAAGCTGGCTGAACTTCCGTCTAGGTTAAATCATGCCCAAGCTAGTAAAAATCTGCTTTCTGTGGTAAGGTGACTGGCACTCTGGACAAGGAGAGCATAGTGGATGTTGTACACCTTAACTTTTGCAAGGCTTTTGACGCAGTCTCCCTTAGTGTCCTTATCATCAGGTTGGTGCAACACGGGCTGGATAAGAGGACAATAAGGTGGGTGGAAAATTGGCTATGCTGCCAGGCTGAAGGAAGTATGAGCAGCAGCGCAAAGTCCAGCTGGCAGCCAGGAACTGGTGGTGTCCCTCAGACCAGCCCTGGGACCAGTACTGCTTCTTGTCTCCCCCAATGGCCTGTGTGACAGGGGACTGAGTGCAGCCTCTGCAAGGCTGCAGACACCAAACTGGGCAATGGGATACGCTGGAGGGCAGGCTGCTCTTCAGAGGGACCTGGAGAAACTGGAAATTGGGCTGACCAGCTGTGGGACTCACAGATGAGTGGCCCTTCCCCAAATTGCAGGTTCCCATGTGATCCTCAAAGATCCTGCCCAAGTGCTTCAACACCCCTCATCCAAAGTTTTAACTGTCTCGTGTGCCAAAGCCCTTCCTTCCCAAGCACAACATGACTGATAAGGAGCCGTCCTTCATCTCAGGCATTGGGAGTCTAAGTAACTTTGATGGTGTCAAGCTGAGATCCTTGTCCTGAGGCCCTTTGGTTTTGACTGGCACGAGCACTGAACTCAGGGCAGCCCTCCATGGGGCAGCTGGGAGGATCACGCCCTCATTGAACAGTGACAGAAAAAGGAGTGAAAAAAACACTGGGAAGAAGGAAATCAAGAGGCTGTTCTGCACCTGCAAGCAACCCTGAGCCTGGCTATTTTCTTCCTCACCTGAGGAAGTCATTTTGGGTATAAATTTGTAAGAAATGAGAGCTTCTCACCTACTTCTTTTAGTGGCAATATCTTATATTCAGGTATTCCTGGCACTCACTCATCCTGTTGCCTCGGCTGAAGCACTCAAGCCCTAAATAGCCCCAAAATGGGGACGTAGCTCCATAGGCAACTTCCACACCAGAAATTTTCCCCACCTCTTGCATTTGCAAGGGGTGTTTTGGCAGGGGACGAAATGCCATGTGCAGGCAGGTGGAGGGCATGGAGCCATCCAGCTTCATCAGGGAAACCAAGGCGATCACTGAGCCTGCCCTGCAGTCCCGCTGGCCAGTGCCTACCCTGGGGATGGGGTTGGGGCAGACGGAAGAAACAAGGACCAGAGTCTTCATGCATCAGAGGAGCACCCTGCGCATGTCAAGAGAAAGGGCTGAGCTCTTCCCCACTCACAGCTAGGAGCTACCAGAGGAAAGAGGCTTCCCACAAGAGCACGACTTGACACCTCAGCATTCCCCACCACCTGGGCAGACGTCTGCAAATCCCAGCCTCAGGATCCCACGCCCACCGTGAATTCCCAAATGGGAGATGTGAGTTCACAGGACAGCAGGTCACCTGAAAACAAGGCTCACAGGTACACAGTGATGCAGCACTTGAGTCGTGGTGTCAAACCTGAAGATTTCTGTTTTGATGCACCCATCTGTAAAGGGGGGCTACAGTATGCACTCCCCTCCATAAAGCTCCTGAGAGAACATGGGGCTTGAGGTCAGGGAAAGCTGCCCCCATTGTCCCCACATATGAGGCAGCAGGTCCTGCTAAGGGAATGGGGGAGTTTTAGGTGCTGAATCAAGATTAGAAGGAAGGAAACTAAAGTCTCCCCTTTTGCCCCCTCCAAAATACAGCATTCTTTTTTTTTTTTTCCAGTGGTGAATTCTCAAAGAAACTACTTGTTTAAGGCAACAAGCTGAGGCATTTAATTACAGTGATGCCATTCATAACATGACAGTTAAGCATCTGTTGGCTTTTATAGTATAATGTTTATTCTATACCAAGAAAAAAAAAAAAATCTCTGGGCTAATCTGGGTGAAAAGTCCTGACCCCAGAGCCCAGACACAGCAAAACCCTCTCTCCAGTAACTCAGATTTGTCTCCTTCGCTCCACATACGATTTGCATGATCATCCACAGCTACAATTGCCAAGCCACTCTCCATGACATTTGAAAAGTCATGGCAGTCAGGTGAAGTCCCCAGTGACTGGGAAAAGGGAAACATTGCACCCATCTTTAAAAAGGGTAGAAAGGAGGACCCTGGGAACTACCAGCCTGACAGCCTCACCTCTGTGCCTGGGAAGATCATGGAACAGATCCTCCTAGAAGCTATGCTAAAGCACATGGAGGACAGGGAGGTGGTTCGAGACAGCTGGCATGGCTTTAGGACAAGAGGAAATGGGTTCAAGTTGCACCAGGGGAGGTTTAGACTGGACATTAGGAAAAAATTTTTCACTGCAAGAGTTATCAAACATTGGAACAGGCTGCCCAGGGAGGTGGTTGAGTCACCATCCCTAGAGGTGTTTAAAAGTCGTGTAGATGTGGTGCTTAGAGACATGGTTTAGTGGCAGACCTGGTAGAGTAGGGTCAATGGTTGGGCTAGATGATCTTAAAGGTCTTTTCCAACCTAAATGATTCTATGATTCTATGATTCTAAGTCCTGCCTGACCAACGCAGTGGCCTTCTATGGCGGAGTGACTACATCAGTGAGCAAGAGAAAAGCTATGGATGTCGTCTATCTGGACTTCTGTAAGGCCTTTGACACAATCCCCCACAACATCCTTTTCTCTAAATTGGAGAGATATGGATTTAACANGAGGGGAGGCTCAGAGAGTTGGGGCTGTTCAGCCTGGAGAAAAGAAGGCTCCAGGGAGACCTTACTGTGGCCTTTCAGTACTTAAAGAGGGCCTACAGGAAAGATGGGAACAAACTTTTTAACAGGGCCTGTTGCGATAGGACAAGGGGTAATGGCTTTAAACTAAAAGAGGGTAGATTCAGACTAGATATAAGGAAGATTTTTTTTTTACAATGAGATTGGTAAAACACTGGCCCAGATTGCCCAGAAAACTGGTAGATGCCCCATCCCTGGACACATTCAAGGTCAGGTCAGACAGGGGTCTAAGCAACCTAATCTAGTGGAAGATGTCCCTGCTCATTGCAGGGGGGGGTGGACTACATGACCTTTAAAGGTCCCTTCCAACCCAAACTATTCTATGATTCTATTCTATGTTTAGTCGGACCCCTTACACTGGTCTTACAGGGGGATCCAGACACAGTTTAGGGACGCTAAACGGGTGCTGAGAACAATTTGTATGGACAACCACAGCTCTCAAATGTCCCCACATTTCCACTGTGCTCTCCTGTCCCTGTTGAATACTTTCAGAAAGAAGCGCTGGGAAGATAATAGTTACAAGAGACACCCAATGTATTGTACTGTGACACTGCCTTGATAATGTTTTAATGAAGCGTCAAAACCTGCTGAAATCAGCTGCTTCACTGTGCAGGTGAGACAAGTTGCAAACTAAGCAGAGAGCTAGCAGACACCTCCATCAAGTGCCCTCCTCAGACATACCATGTAGCCACATCCACCATTTATGAAGCTCTGCCTTAGAAACTATCTGGTAAATGTTCACAACCCCTCACTCCTCCAGACAGGTAGGACCTGTACAACTCCTGGCTCCAGGGCAGGGTGGAACAGCAGTTTCAGAAGCAGCAGCAGCAGTCCCGGATGGCACCCCCCTCATCTGCAGTCTCCACTTTACAGACAAGAAATTCAGGTAGCAAGAGACTGTGAGTGATTTTCCCCTAAAATATAGGGTAAGGTTATTTTCTGAGCCCGGTTTTCCAAGGTCCTATCCCAATGCCTTATCTTCATCATTAAACTGCAACGGAAGCTAAAAAGCCACTAACCTCAACCAGCTCTATCCCTACACCACCACCACTGCGCTGTACCTGTGAAAGAGTATTTGCCTTTTAATAAGCATGTTTTCCTTACCAATTAAAAATACGTATTTGTGAGATGCATCTTCAAAACCAGGTATTTTTAAATACTTCCCGGAGGGATGAGCTCAAGCTATAGTGTGATCTGAAAGTTTATAGCGGTGCAAACAAAAAAGATCTAAGATCCGCTCCTCAAAATCAGGCAGCAAAAGACAACTGGATTGGCCGCCGCTCGCTGGGACTGTGCATGGCTCACAGGGGACAAAATTTCACCCGCAGCAGCAGAACAGCTTAGTGAACACATACTCTGGGAAACATGCACTGAAAAGTCCAAGTCAAAGTTCAGTTATTTTGGAATCGTTAATGTGAAAAATAATACTTTATTATAGGAAAAAAATCCTAGGAGGCTTCCTCACACACATTCATCACTCAGAGCTGCTACAAGGAGCTTATTCAAACTTTCCATTCTCATATTAATTGTAGCAACACCTTGGAGTCCCAGCAAGAAGGAAAGCCAGACTGCAGCGGGCACTTTGCACACATAAAATAAAGGAGACAGTTTCTTCTCCGTGAGTTTACAATACAGCAGATAACAGAAATAAATAGAGCAGCTTTGGAAGAGCAAGAAGCATGGAAAGAATCGGGCAAAATTATAACACTGAGTAAGCTGTGCATGCATGGAAATTGCTTTCTAATTGACATTTTTCTGAAACCCAAACTATACAGCTTGCCTTCAAGTGGACAGAGCAGTATCGCAAAAACCCTGGGTATATTCAGCACAAGCTTGACAGCTACCAATTAACCCAACCATTAACTGAACACTTCAGGGAAGAAAAAAGGGACAGAGCATCATAATCCCCAACATTATTGTGCTGATTAAAGTATCTCTGTAAATTATGGCTGGGTCACCTGTAACAGCCTTCTTGCCTGCTGTTTAAAGTTTCTTCGCTGTTTTTCAGTTCTAAGAGAAAAATATTCTGATGACATTAGAATTGAAAAAAAAAAATCTTCCTTCTTCAGTAGTGCAGGGGGCTCTCCAGCTTACGCATAACAGCAAAACAAAGCAGGTTTGGAGAACAGACTCCTGCTTTTGTGCCAGTTGCTCTACTGGGATGAGGCTTGCATTCACAGCTTTATAAAGCAACGGCCTCCTCAGTCTTAGTTTTGAGAAATCTGTATTGCTGAGTCCTGGATTCACTTTATCACACTGATTTCTAGATTCACACACAAAGCCTTGCATGCAACTTCTCCAGCTCATGAACAGCAGTTACGAAGACCTGGCAGCAGACTGCACTTGCACTTTCAGCAGGAGAAGGTATGATAAGAAAGAAGAAGAGAGAGAAGATGAGGAAGGAATTCACATTCCTCTGTTTTGTTTTGTAGAACTACAGAAAACAGAGGAAGAGAAGAAATTTGAAAGGAAAAAGATCAATTTCAGAAGGAGAGGATATTTCTCAGAGGAAGAGTAGAGGAATTCAGAACAGCAAGAAGGGAATGATAAGTGGGCACGCAGCACAGAGGACCAGGGTACATCTCCTCGGCCAAATACCCATCCCACAACAGGTTTGCAAGGTGGCACACAGTGCATGGCAGAGCACGTCCTAGATGTTCCCCACGGATGCCAGCTGAGTCTCCTGAGAACGAGATCCAGGAGCATCCCAGCAGTAGAGTATCCAGAGTCACCACACTTATTCTCAACACTCGCTCTTTTCTAACTTGTAAATATATCCAGACATGCCAGAAAAGAGGTCAGAGCCTCTCAGCACCTCAGGTCCCAAAAGATGAATGTAACATGCTCCAGGACTGCTCATCAAGATGGTGAATGCAATACTACCAGCTTGGTTCATTGGGAGAAGTCCATAAAACACAGGAGAGGAAAGTGATGTTGGGAGCTTATGGTTTAGCATCCATGACCTTATTTCTAGAAGTGCTACACGTTTACCACCACCACCAGATTTCAAAGGGAACTGACAGCTCTAAGCACTTTCTAAAGAACAGAATATAGGATTTGAATATGCTTTTTCTGATTCAGAGCATGTGAGGATCTCTTATCATTACATGGATGGGAAGAGATTGCTGTTCTTTCAATGTTTTGGCAGAAAAAAGAAACCTAGATTAAAAGACATAAATCAAGACTTTATTAGAAAATAAATTCTTCAGTACGAAAACCCCAAAACTGTATCATTTTAGAGAAGTTAGTCACTAGGAAAAGGGATTGTTTTCTTTCTTTCTCTTTTTAAGCACATTAAAAATGGATGAAAACGAGCACACAGCCCTCCAGCAGCTCCCAGCCTGCCCACCCTCTGGGGTTCAGTTGGAAAACTGTGCTTGGAAAACATCTACAAAAATGTTGGCAACTATATATCAGCTTTTCCCCAAAAGACCTAGTGGGCTTTTGTTATCCAAACAGATCAGATGGCTTGGAAAATCCACATCTGTACCAAGCTGCCGAATGGGAAATGAGATCAAAATGTGAAACTAAGAACTTCCGATAGCTCCTTCATAAGTGACATTAAAACCAGACAGAAGAGAAGGAGGTGTGGCTCCTCCATTCCCTCATGTTTGCCCAGCTCCTGAAGCCCCAGCAGGAGGAGGCTGTTAGTGATGGTCCCCACAGGGTCAGTGAGCCTATTCCCAGCTGATTACAGGGGGAAGAAATGAAGAGCTTCGGTTTTGAGGGGCCAGCCCTTGTGATGGTCTCAGCTACCAGCATTATGCTCGAACAGATGAATTAATCCATGCAGCCCAGAGAGAGAGAGAAATATGAACAAAAGCGCTTTCCACTAGTGTTTTTTAAACCAGAGGCAATACTTTTAATATAAGGCCTGTTTTCACCAATTTAGAGATTCCTTTTTCAAATACAACATTGGGACTTATTAGAAGGAACGTTAAGATTAAACTCAGCACACAAGTTTCTCTGCTCATAGTCTTTCCCCTCTGGACAATACAAAAAGATTGCACACTTTTTTTTTGCTCTGGCACTGATTGCTGCTGTTATTATTTTCTTTCCTCTCTGCTGATGCTGCCAGTTGAGCACGGAAAAACACCCGAATGGAGAAAATCAACAGGAGAAAAGGCTTTTGGAGTGAAGGTTGCTTTACAGCACTTAAAGTTGCTAGGATTAGCTCATTTGGACTCACATGGAGTTGGGAGATGTGGTGTTTGGAGGTAAACCCAGCTTTTTCTTCAGTGATACAGTTCATTCACTACAATAAAGTTTCCACCGGGATGAATTTGAGTTTAGCATTCGTCTTCCTGGCTTCTTTTGTTGTCTGACAGCACAGAGTGCTTTCTTCAAACCTGTATGTTTCCTCAGCACTCCAGAAGGCAGGTCCTTACTCAAGATGAATCCCCCAAAATATAACCAGAGAGACTATTTCTGGGATACAAAAAATGAATTAGACTCATGCAGCCCAGGGCAATAAAAAATGATGTGAAATGGGAGGAGGTTTTCTGTGCAAAGAACTGACTATTTAGATGGAAAAGCCTCATTAAAGGAACATAAAATTTATAACTAATCAGATCCACGTAATTATTTGGATCTGCAAAAGCAAAGACAGTCCTGAGATACGCTTTCTATATAGTTCTCCTCTGATGTGTAGCTGTGATAAAGCGCTTGGACTGAATCATCACTTTATTCCCAGAGCCAGATAACAGGACATACCATTGCACAAATATTTATCTTCACCCAGTTATCAGCAGCAAAGCCAATACATGCTTGATGCATTTCTTGTCCCCACCTCCTGGAGTCTGGGTTTTTTAGGGAACGTTGATAGCAACTGGCAGGCTTGTAGCCCAGCTATAGAAACAGTACAAATGTCACGCTTGTACCTCGCCCCAATGCCAGGGGGCGCTTTGGCAAAGAGCGTCTTGTAGATTTAAAACTTGTCTACTGAAATCCAGGCAGACACGTCCAAACCACATCGTGGAGACAACAGACAACATTTAATCAGGCTGGACTTGAACCTGTATGTGGGCTGAGCTACACAAGGTTCCCCAGCCTTAGTGATCTAAAGATAAGCTGCATCAGGCTACAAATTGTACTCCCGTGCTTTATACAGAAAATGTGGATTTCCCATGACCTGGGTGTTGTCTTTATGTGACTTCTGGGTGTGTAATTTCAGAGTACAGCCAGTGCATAGGGCTAGTACGTCATTCTGTCTGAGAATTAGCGCCTGTCCCACTGGAGCCAATGAGATATTTGCCATTTTGCTTCACTGGGACCAGGACTTCAGGCAAAGTACTTTTGAAAATAGGCACTAGGTTCGAAGAGAAGAAAAAAGTGTAATCTGGACAACCCAGGCTCAACCTGTTTACTGGCAATAAAGGAGAGCTGTAGCTCTTGTCTTACAACCATAGCTGAACGTACTAAGCTCTGTGGGTAGAAACTGTGCTGTCCTCCATCTCATGAAACCTCAGGTTTCCCCCTTTCTCCCATGCTCTATGCAAGTGCTGCAGATTTCATATGGTGAGAAAACTACATGCTACACTTTGCTGATATGGTCACCAGATGGACCACACTTGCAGTGGTCCTCAGGTGAAAATACCACTCGAGTTTCTGGTAGGACTCAGGTCAGCTGCAGCTGGAGCGGTGACACCCTTTACACCCATCTGCATGTGTCTCCAGCATCTGGCACACTCAGATCCACTTTCCCCAAATCTCCAAGGTGAGAACCTACAAGCAGTGAGCAAGTCAGGACTGGGCAGAAACACTGCCAGGGGCTCTCCTCAAACCTCTCGCACACATCCGTGCTCAGAAAATATTTCTTCTAACCCCAGCACACATCACCAGCTAAACCAACAGGAAATTTCCTCTTAACCATCCTGTTGTTTCTTATCTTCAGCATCTGCTCCATCATCTTCTCCAGTAAACGTCTCTCCAGCAATTAATTCACAAAAATACATTTTGACATCAGCTTCAATGCTTTAATTGTCCAAAGTTTAGATGAAATTCAGGAGCACCTTCTCAGCCTGCAAGGTCCACTGCTGCACTCTTGGCATTTTCCCTGTCCGTATTGTGTCAGATGAAGGACACCAAGAGTCTCACCACTGCCTGCATTTCTTACCAGCTGGTTCATTGGGTGTTTTTTTTTTCAGTCTGAGTTTTTCATTAAGGTTTGTTACCTCAGGTGTCTTCTCACACTAACGTGGTTACACAGTTTTCGAATGATGGTGAACCCGTGCGTGGCCAGCTTGGTGTCCAGGCAGAAAGAGCTTGTATCCACTCACAGCCTGCTGAGTCAGCATCCTTGCATCCTGAAGAAGCCACTCACTGAACTCAGCTCTGATTTCAGCTGGGGCTTCCGGACCTTTCTGGGCCTTCTCATAAGGCAAATTCTCTTTCATGTAAGATCTGCTGGGACACAGATGACGATGGACGGGCTGTATTAGGTATCTGTTTTCCATTGCAATCAAGCTGTTTTGAAATCACTTGTCTTTATTGCTGAAGCATTAGTGTTTTACCATCAACTTCAATGGGAATTGCTATGCCAGAGAAGCAGATGAGGCAGTCCACCACCCTGCTCTCTTTTTTTTTTTTTTTCTTTTTTAATTTTACAATACACACAAATGACACACAAATATTAACATATCATCCTGATAAAGCTTTGTTTACTGGCGTGGCGCCAACCCCTCTGCAGTGCCTCCTGCTTGGCAGCCTAATCTCTTGAAGTTTGAGGGATGCAGTCCAAATCTCTTAGCAACATTAAATCTCATTCAATTAACTTTGTTGGGGGACAAAGTTATTTTGTTACCACCATTCGTCAGTCTGTTGTATATAATATGCCATCCAGCAGCTAGGCCATTCAGCCTTTAGGTATGGCAAGGAGACACAGCGCGCTGCAGCACAGGAGCTCTGGCTAGACTGGGTATCCTGAGCCGTAAAATAACCCATTAGCCAAAAACCCCACCAAGACCTCAGAAAGGTCCACAGCAGCAACAGGTCTGAGCCACTGCCTGAGTTTTAACACCTTCTATTGGTGCCACTTGTGGCCTGCACCCAGCAGAGGCGCCTGGTCCAAGGCATCATCGCTCCCTCGCTGGGTTCATGCAGCGTCCCTGGCTTCAGAGCCCCTGGTTCAGCATCCCCAAGCAGATGTACCAACACAGCATGGCCCTGAGTCTGGGCCAATCAAATGACCTGCCTATGCTAAGCATATGAATATACATCTCTACCTGGCACTACTCTACGAATAAACGGTCATTATTGCTTCCATGGGGATTTCTTTTGCACCTGTAACAAAACAGGGAACTGTATGAGGATGTCTTCCAGGTCCCTGATGAAGAAAAGGAAACTACTACTGAACTCAACTAGAAGATGCTGGGGTGCTGTGCCATCAGGGAAGTGGTCGGTTAACATTGTAGGCCTCTTCTGTGTGCGATCTGACACAGTATTTATGCTTAGTTGCAACATGTGAATCCTTAATTATACATACAAGACATTAAAGGGAAATTAGTTTAGTCCAAATTCATTTTCTTCCCAGAACTAGTCAAAAACAACCAAAGAAGCAGTAATTTGTTTTTACCACACAGCAGGTGGCATTACATCCTTCATTAAATTATACAGATATGATTAATATTAATCTGCATTTGTATCACTATCCATCAAATTCATCATCCATCACACCATCCTTAGCATAGCACTTATTTTTAAATGTATTTCATTAAATTGTTAAGATGTAAGTAAAAGCAGTGAATAGGAGCTGGACACGGAGCGAGCCTTCTCCCACCTCCCACCAAGACAGTAGACCCCAGCTCTTCTCTGCAAGACCTGCACCGATATCATGGCATTAAAGAATTCATTAATAAAGTCTACACTTATTTTTCATTCTGTTACTGACTTCCAAACACTGTTGCAAATAAATTCAAGGGATTAGGGGAAGAGGGATCCCTTATCTTCATATTTTTTAATATTGAATAGAGTAGTTCTGAAACCAGATGTCTCTATACAGTTCATAGCCAGCAAAATGTATGTCCATGCCTTTAAAAAGGTATACACCTTTATCAGTTACCCTCTCGCTGTGTCCCCTCCCTGCCTTTTCCAAGCTGCCCCCTGTATTGTCACCCATGTATTGCAACTTCTAGCTCCCATCCTGCCAGCTCAGTCCTGGATGAAACACAGCAGTTGGCAGCATGATGTTAAATTTAATTTGTGTCTTGTAACGTAAATGCACCCAGAGGTTGAAGCAACAGGCACATGTTTTTTATAAATCAAATTTTATGTACAGTATCATTTTTTTCTCCAGACACTCTGAGAGTGCAGGAAAATCAGTATTTTACAGGCAGCACTTGAGTTTAACTGTCTCTGTGAAAAAACGTCACCATAAATTTGTCACTGAATCAGGGTGACATTTAAGGTGGCTACTGTGACAAAATATTTTGCACTGACAGCTGCCTTTCCAGGATTTTCAGGATCAGAAAAAAACATTTCCCTTTAGTTGTAGTAAATACACATAGCCTAACCTGTAATTCAGCATGTGGTCCCGCAACTAGCTTTGCAAATACAGTTTTCCAGAACTTACAGGAGTTATTACTAGCATGGCCTTGCAGCAAAACAAAACCCTGGAGCTACCCCAGCACGCAGGGAAAATCTGTGCGCTGGGGACCTAAGGGCAGATCTCTTACTAAGAAGATGATAAGAACTCTTGGCTGAGCCCCAGTAGGATAAAGACTCCAATTTGTTTCTGTGAGCACTTGTGATACCACTTTTATATTTCTGATAGTGGTATGAGCACACTTTTCTTTGAAAGCAGGAAAATTCCTTCTGCCGCTGCTGAGATCCAGGCCAATCTTATAAATATTTACCACAACGCGTAGCAAGCCGAACTGAGCATTCCTGCCGGTGTCAGTGGTGGGATGAACGATGGGGCGCGTAGCTAAGCCAACAGGTTTTAGACTTAGGGGATCTGGCTGTGCCACAAATTCCTTGCCTGGAGTCGGCAAAAGTCGCATGATCTCCAGTGCTGGTATTGATTTTTATGAATGCTTGAGTGCAGCCAAAGCCACTGGAGAACTTGATCTCCAGTTTCCCCATGCCCCGGTTTGTCACCAATAGATTGGGATAACCATAGGGCCCGATAATGTGAGCCTGCTGTAACGCTTATGAAGTTAATCTTCTAAACACCTTGAGACCCTGGTATGGATGGAGCTACAGAAGTATTGTCGCATTTGAGCCTGCACATCTGAAGACCGGTAAACTGATTACATTCGCCTTCAGAAAACAGAAGATTTTAATCTTCTCACATTAAACCTGTCCAGGGTAAACATGCTTCTAGCCTCCTGCTGTTAAAATATGTTGCCGTAAGTGTTTAGTGTAACATTTGACCTGTTTCTCTTGAATCTTCCTAGATTATGGTCAAACCATTTGCACTTCAATAGTTTGGGGGCTGTGCTGCATTTTTGGGGGTTGGAAAGTAGCTCAGCTGTAAAAACTTGCTGGAGGCTGTGAAATGGCATAAAGAGGTTGAGCCAGGGAGGTTTTTTAAAGCCAGTTTTGGAGGGAGAAAATCATTATACTTGATGCCTTTTTCCCCACCCTCTTGTGGTTGTGGGCCTAAAAAGTTATGGAGGTCTTCAAGGTTGTCTCTCCAAAATGGCATAACGACAAAGCTGCAGCAACCGTTTGCCAGCTCTACCACCCGACAGGTAAAGCAGAGAATCATCAGTGCAAAATGAAATGTCCTAATTAGTAATAGACTGGGGCTATATTGATTATATACATTCAAAAAGGGACAGGGGAGGAATAGATGAGTAAGGACTGTAAGCCTTTTACACCAGCTCCACCATAAGGGACGGAGGAACCTATAGCAGCTAAGGGTTGTGTGCTCTTCTGCCACCATACAGACCTTGGCACAGCAGACCTACTGTGGTCCCCTAGACCTTGCCATCATAGAGAAGTTGCCCTAAAGTCTTAATACTTGAAAGTCTAATACTATGGAATTCTAATACTTCTCCTCTGCACAGTGTACAACTTGAGGAACTGCTTCATTTTTCCCAGATTCTCTCCTCTCCTTCCCAAAACACCTCTCAGCTTTGTTAACACGTGTCATTTAATAGGCACATATCGTTTAAGTCCTCATAAACAGCACCACGTCTATTCAGGAACAAATAAAATAGCCAGACTAGGCTGCCTGTTAACTTTCCAGCTCCCCAGAGACGTGGCAAATTGTACAAGTCCCTCTAGAACTGCCAAATACCCCCATCAATTCTGTTTGCACCACCAGTCTAAAGATGCTATATTCTAATCTAAGGGACAGATAAAGGCACATTCTGAAATACGTGCTGAAGTACAGATAAATATACAAGTTGTCTTGGTGAATTAGTTACATGTGCAAATTGCTCCCTAGAAGAGCAGGCTCCGTTTGACGGTTAGAATCTGATCCAAAATCCACAGGCATCACCAAAAAAAGATAAGAAAAAAAATCCCCTACTTTGAACCAGGGGCTCTGAACCAGTTCTTTGGTTAATTGGAAATGGATAACACTGGGTATGACACCTGCTGGGCGGTCTTTGGTCACTAATCCACTCCAGTTGTCCACAAAGGCTTGCGACAGTTGTCACCCTTCACACCAGGCTCAGCGGGGAGGTGAGAAGTGAATGCCTCAGAAAGCCAAACCACTCATCCCCAGCCCTGTTATCTTCTGGATGGCGTTGGGGCAAAGCCACAGGGGAGCATAGGTGAAGTATGCATTGCCACCGGCCATGCAGTACCTGCCTCCAAACAGGAAAAAGAGAGTTTGGTCTCCAGCACTTTCAATCTGTGGATATGGGGCAGGGGCAGGGGGGGAAAAGTCTTAAAAATTCGAAGATTTTCTACTAAATAAATACCGTAAACTGGTGGAAGACTTCCGAAAGAAAGCAACATTCTCTATGGAGAGAAATGTGTGATTTCTCAAGTGGATGCTCCCCCAGCCCTAGCACTGAAGTCCTGTAAAAAACTCCAGGGAGGGCTTTAGCCCGTCTGCTCCAGGACAAATCCCATCGGCTTGGAGTAGAGATCCCACTTTTGTTAATACAGAAGCTGCTTTTTATTTCTCCTGCCAAAGCAGCCTGGCCTGCCTTGTCCCGCAGTGAGGTCATAACTCAGGGCTGATCACATCACAGCACGTTGCCATGGCGATGCTTGAACTGTCACAAAGGATGTGCGCTATGATTTCACAGCAGATGGGCTGTGAGGGAGGAAGCCCTCATTTAAATTTTAAAAATCGCTTTAGTAATTAGCAAGAGCAATAGAAAAAGACATTAAAAAGAAAAGAAAAATCCCCAAACCTCTCCTCTCAGCAAAGGTTACATGATTCACATGGGATCTGCAGGCTGTCCGCAGGGGAGGATGGCCGAGCTGCTGCTCTGAGTTCACCCGGCTCTTGGGGTCACTGGTGGGTCCAAAAAAGTCTGGAGCCTGCCTGGCTGCAGGAGGCCCAGGGCAGGGGTGGGCAAGCAAAGCCCCCCTGCACATCAGTGCATTTCAAAGCACGCCCGCGCTCGGCCAGCCACCCTTCTCAAGGGCCTGACCGGAATGGCAGAGGGCAGGCGGAGGGTGCCGCAGCCTTTATCAAAACACGAACTGCCCGATGGAAGGGGAGGTGTAGTGCCCTGGCTTCAGAAGTTTTTAGCAAGGAGTTGGCTTAGGTATTTCTATGGCCCTTTTTAATACAGCATGTGAGGAGCCCAGAGCCACAGGGATGTGTTTGCCCTGGCATCCTAAAGTGTTACCCCTCCAAGATGAGAGCACAACCCCCTAATTCTCACAGCCCGGCAGCACTGACCCACGCAGTAGCCTACGCTGGCCTTGCCCAGCATCCTCAGCCTCTCCGTCGCAGAGCGGTAACCCAGTCCCACCTATTGCCCCTGTGCTTGGGAACTGAGATCAACACCAAATGGAGGCAGAAAAGAAAGGTGGTGTCAAGCTTTCCAGATAGCCATTGTGCGGCCCTGCTCCCCCCTTGGGCTTCTCCATCCCTGGCAGAGGTGACCTTGAGGAAGCAGAGCCTCAGGTCTCCGTCCCTGCAGCCACCACAGCTCATTGCCGAGACGCTGGCATCCCCCAGCTTGCCGCAGCAACTCTCTTCCTCGTCGCAGCAGCTCAGCAACCTCAAGGCAGAACTAAATCTCTCTGCCGTCTGCCTGCAGCAGGCACCACACGCGGTGTTTCAGGGACCTTGGGCTGAGTCCTCATATTTAATGGGGAGAGCAGACTTCAATGCAGCATGTTCCTCGTTCGTTCAGTGACTAACTGTTGATCTCTCGAAGAATAAGCCAGATGGTTCCCGTGATAAGTGATCAGCTCTCCTGGAGTTTTTGAAACAGAAAAAGACAGATGCCTGCGTGCCTCTTGCCAGGACCCATCTTAAGCTCAGGCGATGAGTGCAAATGCTGAGGGAGGTTGCGTTCAGGGGATTCTCTCCATCCAGGCTTAGCAACTAATCTTCCCCGTCAGCCCTGCGTCCTGAAGGGGAGGCATCTTGCCTTCTGACAGCTTCCCCTGGCTTAAGGGCACTACAAATCATAAGGTCAGCCCTTATAATTGGATCAGACCTTGATATTGCTTTGCTCTTCTGTGCATTTATATTAACATCTCATTTTGCAGACAGCGCATCTGATCGGTGCTCGCCACTTCAGCTTGCGTTTGCACACCCCGGCGGCTGAGAACACTGATAAGATCGACAAAGCGTTTTAGCAAAGGAGAAAGCTTGATTTGGGGAGTTGTTTTGCTGGGGTGAAAAAAACCAAACCACCCACATTGGGGAGTGAGTGGCAAACACACGAGGCTGAAGAGCTTTGTTTCTCGGCCACAACGTGTGCTGACCCCCAGCCAAGCATCGCTTCCCGCCCTCAGCACAGAGATCAAGATCTCCACAAGAGAGGGGGAAAAAAGTAACAGCATTTATCTGCTGACTTCTTTCTGAATTGTTTTTACTTTAATTTCAACTACTGACTGCATAGGAAGCTTAGCTCCACTATTGAGCTGCCATTAAAAACACCAAGTGGGAGCAGGGGAATCGCTGTACCTGTGCGGGGTAAGAAGAAAGGGGTGGAAGAGGAGTTAGGAGAAAGGTGTAAAATTAGCAATTGAAGCTGAGCCTGGCTCTTCCCAGAACCAGCTCTAAGGCAGCAGCTTGGCCTGCCAGCCTAGGGCTGCTTCAGCTTGCCCAGGAGAAGCGAACACATCCTGAAGGTCACCCATTTGCTGCTGCATCCTGTAGGCAAAACTCCGCTTGATCTTACGGTGTTAGGCCAGCATAAAAGTGAGCAACATGTAGCCACGCACTCAACAGAAAACGACTCTCCAGCTCTTTTATTAACATGCTTCTGTTTTGGCTCGTAAAGGATGCACATTCCCTTCGAGGATATTTACGCAGTCTCTTCAGGGCGAAATTCGGAGCTGCACCTCCAAGAGAGGGAATTAGATCTGTAATGCTGACTCAGCTGCAATTTCACAGGATTAAACAGTCAGAAAGAAACCATTAAGCTGAAAAGGACTGACATGTATGTGACAATACATATGTCAGAGACTCATCTCCTCAACATAAAATATATATATACATATCAGTACACAGTTCATTATCTCTGACCAAGGTATTATTTCACAGGTGAGCTTGCAACTTCATCTGAGGGCTTTATGGAGCAGATGTCACTTTAAATCTAGAGAAAATGCACAGAGGAAATGGAGAGGGCAATAGATTTAAAGCAAGCAAGTGCTCTGCCCTCACTTTCCTGGGAAATTGTGCACATATGTTCACTGTGCATTGTAATCAGCGTGGCTTCCATTGTGTTATTAATTGAAAAGAGAGGCCTTATGCAAAAGAAATTTAAAATTGCAAATTTCCTTTTTGCATCTTCTGTAAAAGCAATTTCCATTTTCTTATGTTACACTGCATCATTTTAATGTTAGGTTTCTATCAATGAGTTACATACCGAGAGTTAGCATGAGTATTCATGTTGCACTCATCACTGATACGTCTCTCCTTTTTTTTTTTTTTTTTTGGCGTGATTTCCCAAGGAAGCATAATAAACTCTAATCCTAATCACCCTTCTCCCATTCCTTGGTAAACTTTTGATCCTTTCAGTTAACTTCAATTAAATTTGACAGAATCAGAGCTAACTGACTAACCACCAGGTTCCCACAAGACGGCATCTGGGTAGAGGTGCCACACAGCCTGTTGGTCCCACTGCTCGAGCTTCAGAGGAGGAATTTGATGACCAAGTTGAAAAACATTCACAAAACAGATCTCCGTGCACTATATTTTGCACTTCAGTGTGGGAAAACGCAAAGTCACACACAAGCAGGTGTCCTTAGACTTATCTACGTGGTCTGAGCAGTTTCTCTAGCGTAACGTTGAGCACACGGTGCTCAAAAAGTTGTCCTTAGTTTGTTCATTTAGGATGGCAATAGCAACTGCTAGAATTTTAAACCCACATCCTCCTCACCTTAAATACAGTGAATTATGCTCCATTTTTAATGACCTTTCAGCTCCTAATTTTTGTGACATCATCCGGGGTTTTGGGGAAGACAGATGAGCCTCACTGGGGGCCTTATTTGGCGCAGGGACCGCTTTGACCTCACGTTAGAACTGTCTTTGTTACAACCCGGGCTTAAAGCCTGAAACCCCGGACCCGGCTCCCATTGACGGCCCTTTTTTGCACTTGAAAGGCAGCATTAGCCGCCGTATCACCCAATCAATCAAAGAGCCTTTTGCATTTGGCAATGCAAAAAACGTTAAAGAGGCCTTAAAGTAAGTGTTAATTAGGACAAGAGCAAGCGGATGATTTTTCACCTGCTTTTCCATTGATCTGCCCTTTCAAGACTATTTTATATTCATAAGCATAGTAGTCTTATTAAAACACCTTGGCTTTTCTTTTTTCCCAAATCATAGAAAAGGAATTTGAGACAGTAGGAAAAAAAGTGTACCCTGGGGGGAGATATTTTTGCCCCCTAAAATAGCTCTTAGTTTTGGGGTTTTCTTTTCCCAGGCATTCAAAATTCAGAAACATTTCCAGGGCTGAACAGCTACTGAAGTGTTAAACAAAATACATATTCAGTAGTATTTATAAGAAAGAGGACTCTCCATTAAAAAACAAACAAACAAACAAACCAACAAAAAAAACCCCCACCTCTAAGGAGGAAAACCAAAGTTCAGCGAGCATCAGCAAGCTCTAACGGTCACCTTCCGTGCCCCCAGCGAGTGCGGAGAGGATGCCCATGCTTGTCCCTTCCTAACAGCCGCAATCTAGAAAGAAGAGGAAAAGTTAGCACAAATCTCGGAGCTGGTGGCAGAGAGGAAGGAATCCATTCTGTTATCAAATACTCGCAGAGACGGTACTCAATCAGGCAGTCAAAAACACGCCTACTCAGATAAGGGTATCCCTGCAAAGAAATCTCTTGACACTGCTTTGACATATTTACGTTCTTCCGCGATTATTCAGTTGCAATAACTTCGAGCTCCTCTTCTGACACTCGAATACAAGCCGGTCCCCAGCTCTCCACGGGGAAGGGGAACAAAATGCTGCCCAGCGAAGTTGCCGAGCGGGGCTGAGGGCTGCAGCCCGGCTCCGACCCTGCCTGCCACAGGGCTGGTGACACGGGGCAGGGCGAGAGCCGAAGCGAGCGGAGATCCCATGCCTTTGGAGCTTTAAGTGTACAATTAAAACATTGATTTAATGCCATCTAATCAAAGATACCGCATCATAGATAGCGCAGCCCTGAAGTTACAGTGCGATTATGCTACTCGTAAGTCCTATTAGCCTGGACTTGTTGGAAGATCTGCTATCTAGCAGCAAGATACAATCGGTAAATTATTTCTTTTAATTAGTTCGTTGAAGTAAACAGAAAATAGCCTGGGTCCTATCTGTCTACGTCTCTTTGGAAGAAAGGCAAAGAGGCACAAGAGTTCAACGACAGTTTTAAATGGGGGAAAGGATTCCCGCGATGCAGCAGAGGAGCAGAGATTGCCGCATCCCCTGGAAATACACACCACCTTCTGCAAAGCAATAACCAACCACCGCCTGAAGCCCACCCAAACTCGGGTGGCTTGGAAACCCTCCATCTCAAGCCGAGGATGAAGAAATGCCTCCCACCTCCCCAGGTAACCTGCCCCGCTTCGCGGGGGTCAGCCTCAGGGAAGCGGCACAGCCTCATCCAGCCCCTCATCACCCCCTCGCCCTCCCCATAGCGGGGTCCAGCCCCCACCGTCCTTGCCGCGGGGGTCTAACCCCGTCGTCCCTATAGCGGGGGGTCTCACCCCGCCGTCCCTATAGCGGGGGGTCCACCCTCCCGATGCTAAGGCGGGGGTCCCGTCCCCACGTCCTACAACGAGCTTCTGTCCTCCCCACGCGGGGAGGTCCAGCCCACGCGGTCCCGGACCGGGGGTCCTCACCCCCAGCCCCTATACCGAAGGTCCATACCCCCCGGCGCCGGCACCGCTCG
>VYXH01002104.1:233310-265710 GCA_013397275.1 Burhinus bistriatus
AACCGGTGGGGGCGGCGGGGGGGGGGGGGGGGGTGCGTGGGGGAGTGGGATTTCAGCAAGTTTTGACAACCTTTTGCGAGTCGGCCCAGCCTGCGGAGTATGTGCCGGGTGGTGAAAGCAGGGCGCGTGTGAGGAATTCAGTGTCGCTCCAGCAACAAGCCTCCCTGGCTACATCTACAGTTCCTGTCTTCTCCAGGTTGCGGCCCCTGGGCAGACTTTCCAGCAGGGACCTAATCTAGCAAAGCAAAGCCTGCTCACCGCTGGCTTGCCTCTCAAATTAACTTTTGCAGACATTTTGGGAATAACTGGCAGATTCCACACACACCACACACTGCCCCCCCCCCAGACTACAAGTTAAGCAAGACCATGGTCCAGGCTCACCCTTGGGCACAGTTGCCATCTACACCGTTGACAAGCACTTAAGTGATGTGGGTCTCGTGCTGGCCTTCATCTCACAGCTGGGGGAAACCCATGGGCTGTGCACCTCCTGAGGCTCGAAGGGTGGCCCCAGCATCCGTAGGATCATAGAACCATAGAAGGTTTTCGGTTGAAAGGGACCTTTAAAGATCACCTAGTCCAAACCTCCTGCCGTGGACAGGGGCACCTTCTACTAGACCAGGTTGCTCAAAGCCCCCTCCAGCCTGACCTTGAACGCTGCCAATGATGAGGCATCCACAACTTCTCTGGACAGCCTGTTCCAGCATCTCACCACCCTCATCATAAAGAATTTCTTCCGTATATCCAATCTAAACCTACCCTCTTTCAGTTTAAAACCATTGCCCCTTGTCCTGTCACTGCAGGCATTGGTGAAAAGCAAACACGTATACATTTTAGACTGCTTAGTATCTCATTACACGGGGTACCCAGAGCCTAGGTGTCCGTGAGCACTTTGGTGGGGTCAGCAAGAACTTGCTCCTTGGGTGAATTTTCTGGTTGTGGATTTATCCTCCCAATCCCACGCGATGAGTTTGATAAGCGACGACAGCAAAAAATGCCCCTTTGCTGGTGTAACAGCCTTTCTGCTCATAGGTTTTGCCAGCAGAGCTACATCGGTGACATGTCCTGCCCTGGGCTGGTACAAACACATGGCAAGCGTTTGTGGTACAGACCTGACATAAGATGTTCCCATGCAGAGCTGTCTGCTGCCGCATGCTTGTTCAGCTCACGCTGTCACCACAGCAGCACTCCTCTCTGGGAAACCCTTGACTTAAGCCCAAGTTAAGCCCAGTCCTCCCTGCAGAGCAGGCGCATCCTGGCCCAAACACAAGTGTCTCTGTGCACGTCACGGAGTTTTCTCCAGACCGGTGTTATCTCACCACGGTGTACTTCAGTTCACTTGGGAGACTCCTCCACAGCCTGAAATTCATCTTCTGTCCTGGAAAAATGCGGCAAAGCTGAAAACAAAGTTATTTCCCTTGTGTTACTGTCCCCTTAGCTGTGGGTTTGAATGGAAACAATCTTGGTGAGAAGCAACTGTCTGCTTCACTCCCTTCTTTCATAAGTGAGATATATATATATATTTTAGTATTATTTTTTAACTTGCAGCATTTTGGTGATGTGATTTACAATGTGGTCCCAGCTGGCACCAACAGAGAGGATGATTAACTTCATGTGCATAGTGGGAGGGGTGGGACAGGAACTTTTTGCGCTGGTTTCCGTGCCCCATTGCAGGCCTGAAATCTTAGTTTTCCTTCCCTCTTTTTTTCCCATTCTTCCTGTCCTGACCTCTTAAATACTAAATATTTTTTTAAACTTGCAACCTCAAATTACCTGGCAATTTTGGCTTCTCTTTTGTCATTAATTGTCTGTTGTTCCCACAATTCTCTAGTAAGTGTTAAAACTGCACATTTCACTTGCTGGAGCTTAAGACAAACAAAAAACAAATGGAAAGAGATTTTCTCGCTTGTTTTGAGTCAGTGACCATAACTGAGGAAGCCTCAAGTTCAGGGTTATTTAACCTCTTGTCCAGTCTGATGAGTGGAGGAAGAAATCCTGTGAGCAAAGCTGTATAGGGAAAAAATGTGTTTTCTTTCTTTTTAAACAGAATTTAGTTGTTTGTGGGTTACTTTAAATAGCACCCAAAAAAGCAGGTTCTGAGCTGCTGCTGCAGGCACCCTCAGAGGGGTTTAATACAATACCAATATTTCTCAAGAGCTCTGTGCCCCTTCCCTTGCCTCCGATGTACGTGTTCCTTTTCCTCACTCTCCAAGGTTTGGACACTTTTTTTTTTAATCTCTCTCAACCTAATTTCATGCTTATTAGTTTCAGTTACTTTACGTTACACTTCACTCAGATAGCAGAAGTGGGAAAAAACTTGTTCTTTTTAAAAATCTTATTTGCAAGAAGAAAATCCAAGAGTAAACAGTTGGGGGTAGTAAGTTTTGTTGGATTTCAAAGAGTGCCAGGACGGAGGCCCCGGGAAAGCGATGCGGGGAGGTTTTCCGTCCTCTCCTGCCGGGGGAAGCCAGTACGAAGCAGCCAGCGCCGGCATCTCCGAGCTTTGCTGCTGGGCTGCTGATTCACTCTCACACGAAATAAAAGAAAGTCCTGATGGTTCTGGCCTGAAGTGTTTCTGAGGCGATGCCTTCCCCGCCCCTCTTCCCGCCTCCCACCTCTAAAGCAAATATGTTTTGTTGGGGGGGGGGGGGGGGGGGTTTCAGCATCCTCTTAAGCACAAACTGTCAGGCACCACAGGGAGTTTTTCCTTGTCTTTTGTCTCTCTAGAAACTGATTTATTTAAATGATATGCTGGGAGCACACTGCTGTTACAGGCTTTGGTGCTTGTCGTCTTCCAGGCTTCCGTACAGCTTCCTTAAAAATTGTGGAAGATGGGGTTATCCTAGAGGATCACGGTTCCTCCTGGAGCTGAGTGTTTCCTGCATTTTTCCAAAGAGATTCCCCTTCCTGGTCTTCTGAGAAGGGCGACATTGGGTCAGACCTATTTTTTTCCATGTGATTGGAAGGTGAGGAAGTTGTTGGAACGCTCAGCTCCCTCGTGGGGAGAGCACTCGGTTGCCTCTCTGGGTGTCCCCGTGGCTGCTCCCACCCATGGGACCACTGCACCAACACCCTCCTTTTGCTCAGCCAAAGGTGGTTACGGAGTCCTTTATCACTCATTTATGTCCTTGTCACCGTCCGGCGTCCCCACAGCATCTCTTGCAGCCCATCAGGTTTATGATGCTGCTTTCCATTAGCGTCGTGTAATGCTCAGTACTGGGAGGAGTTGTGACCTTGCGACTGCAGATTTTTGGGATCTGTTCCTCGTCTCTCAGGACTGGGCAGCCAGGGGTTTTTTTCAGGCTCTGTAAGCCAGAAGCCCTTTTACTTGGGCTTTAACCTAAGGCACAGGTCTCCCCAACCTGTGCTGAGGTACAAGCATCTTGTCAGGAAGGCGCCAACTGCATTGTGCTGCTGTTTTGAGGGTTGGATTTAATTTTCATTGAGAAGCTGGCAGTGGTGAGATGCTCGAAAAGCCTCATGTGAGGTTTTCGAACCAGGGAAAGTGTCTGGGGATGCTGTGCAGGAGAGTCGGGAAACGCGGCAGAGTTCCTGGCGCAGCTGTGCCAGGCTGCTGGGTGCAGGGACTGGTGGCCACTGAGGACCCGCAGGATTTTGCCCAACTGCTGCAGGTAGGAAGTTTCCAGGTACAAATGGCGATGAGTAAATTCAGAGGAAACTGCTGCCTTAGGAACCTTTTATTTCCTGCCATCTGTCTGGGATCCTCTGTCAGAAGGAAGGAATAGGCTCCACGTGTGTTTTATAGCAGTTGGAGTGACGAGGAAGAACAATGTGTTTGGAGCGAACTGTTTCCTTACCTGCTCTTAACTTGGCATCTTCTCTTTCTTTAGAGTTGGAACATCCTCGCAATTTTGCTGTTGCTAAAACAGTTTTTACAGGACGCCCGCCCCACCTCTGCGTGTCTGCCAGCATCTCGTCTGTGTGCCTTGCGGTTATGTCGAGGGGATGAGGTCGTTTGGGAAATACTGCTCAAGGCGAACATGAGTTTCAAAATCCACAGTTAATCAGATACAGGAAAAAAGAAGTTAGCTCTCTAAAGTATTTTGCTTTCAAGCCTAAATATACTTGAGTGCCTTAAATTCTGTTTGCTTGTCCTGTTATCCTGGATCTTAGCCTTATTTTTGTGTTTTACCTTATTTTTATGTTTGCCCTCTGTGTGATCATCCAGGAGAGCGTGTGAACACTTGGTGAGTGTCCAAGCCAGGAGAGGAGTGTCACAAAATATTACTTATGCTAAAGAGATCTCATGCATAGGGGTGATCTTAGCTCCAGCCCCATCTCTATTCCAGCAGCAGATCAGAGCACCGAGTTGGTGGATTTCAAGTTAATCTCCGGAAATGGGAACTCCTGTTTGTTTGCTCCGCTCTTGCTTCTTGGCGAGCAGTGGATGGTCTTGTTCTCCCCGCACAGCGCTGGAGAGTGGGTGCTTTCAGCCTTGGGGTCTGCAGCTCCAGGCAACACTTCTGGGGTGCAGGGGGGGGACTGGGCACCCACACACTCTTCACCAGCTGGCCCCAGTTCCCTGCTGCACCCTCTGCACCTCTCCCGCAAAATTTCTAGGGGACTTAAATATGCCACAAACTCCTGTCTGCATCCTGTCCCCAGTTTAGGAGGAAGTATGTTCTTCAGCACGTTTTGCATTTTTAATCTCTTTGTGGTACCCTCTTCCTTCCCCTCTTTCCCCACCTGCCTGTTCCCACCCTGCCATCCCTTCGGAGGGCTCCATCCACGTCCCAGCAGGGAGCCTGCCACAGCAGGGTGCTCGCAGGGCAGGGAAGGTTCCTTTCCATCCGCAGGGAAGAGCTTTTGTGGTGCTTGATGCAGTGAGGGACCTGTTTTGAAATGTGCTATTAAATGTGAAGCACCCCCTGAAAAATGTGCGAGGTGCTTTGCAAGGAGGATATCGAGTATTTAACATCAGCAGTGCTGCATCCCAAAATTGGTGGTAATGTAAACAGTATGCAGTACCGTATGGCAAAGGATTTGTGGCTGTTTTCAGGCTGCTTTACTTACAGAAGGCAGTGGGCAGGAAGTGGGGATGGGGATTACTGCCCGGTCTCTACCATGCTTTTATGGGTTTTTTTAGATGTTTTGTGTGTAACAGTGTGAGGTGTAGTTTGCTGCATTTTGGAAATGGTGTATTTGCACAGGAAAGCTGAATTTGTACCTGAGCCTCCTCTGTGTATCGATTTCTGCAGCCAAGGTTGGAATGTGATTATATTTTTCTGTTAGCTGCCTTGGACTTGATGCAGCCTTTCGTATTTGCCTCTCGCTGACAGAACCTCATGGTTAAGTGCAGCTACCGCAGGACCGCTCAGACTGGCTCATGTTTTCATCTAACGTGCTTTTGTTATTTTGCTTTTTAATCTGCCTGTATTTTGTTCACGCCTGTGTAGACAGGGTTTTCATTTGTTTCTTCTCACTCTTGTCCAGACCTTTTTACTGAATCACAGAATCACAGAATTTTCAGAGTTGGAAGGGACCTCTAGAGATCATCTAGTCCAACTCCCCTGCTGACACAGGAATGCCTAGAGCACATTACTCAGGACTGCAGCCAGGTGGGTCTTGAAAATCTCCAGAGAAGGGGACTCCACAACCTCCCTGGGCAGCCTGTTCCAGTGCTCTGTCACCCTCACCCTAAAGAAGTTTTCCCTTGTGTTTGAATGGAACTTCCTGTGTTCCAACTTGTGCCCATTGCCCCTCGTCCTGTCACTGGGAACCACTGAAAAGAGTCTGGCTCCATCCTCCTCCAACCCACCCTTTAGATACTTAGAAGCAAGAATAAGGTCTCCCCTCAGCCTTCTCTTCTCCATGCTAAAGAGTCCCAGCTCTCTCAGCCTTTCCTCCTAAGGGAGGTGAATGTCTGGGTGGAGGCTGCTACCATGTGTCCTGAGGTTACTGTCACACTGGGTTTGCACTGCCGTAGCATCCTCTGGAAGAGTTCCTGTGCCGGGCTTCTAGCATAGATCAGCCAGGAGACCCTTCTGCTCAAATTTATGATCGCTGGTCTACACAGCAGCAGAGACAGGCTGTGATTTGCCACCCTTTATTTTTGGTCTTTTACAACCTACTCATCTTGAAACACTCTTTACCTTTTGCTGTTGCCACTTGGCTTGGTTTGGGTTGCAGCTTTTGCCTAATGTGTGAATGGCCCTTGTCACTTTGCTGTGTTTTAAAATCAGTAAAAAATAAGTACTCTAAAAGTCAGAAATGGTTAAGTTTAACACACGCTTGGTACTGAAACTTTTACAGTGTAGCTAGAGGAGGAGGAACAATATCAAGAATGTTATTATTTGTTTTTTTCTTTTTTAAATGAAACAGGCAGCTAATAGGTAGCTGATTAAGAAACATTTGAAGTCAGGTAGGTTTTTTTGGTCATTAGGCTTTTTTTTAACTTGTCTGTGGTTTTAAAATATCCATTCTTAAAATTATGTAAGATAGGTGGTATGAGGGTGAGAAACAGCCCAATGCGTATCTGGGTTTGGCAGGGTTCTTCATACGTGAAGTTTCATCCTTAGTGTGATTTAAATAGTTCAAGATACTGAAGTCTTTAAATCAAGGTTTATAACAACTTTAAGATGCTCCCCACTTAAAGCATGAAGGAATGTTACATGCTATAGGTTTTAAAAGGAAGCACTATACATTCATTGCTAATTATGTTCTTTATTCTTAAGTCCAAGTAGTAATTTTTTTTTCCAAGGCATGTTTGCAAAACGATATTTTGTAATCAAATTACACAATAAAATAATTACTTGAAATTTAACATCATAAACTTATTTTATAGGTCTTAATACAGTGAGGATCTGTTAAGATCACCTTTGTACCTAGAAACTTCCTACCCACAGCAGTTGGGCAAGAAAAGTAAGCAGGCAGAGTCTTGTTTGAAGGCAAGCAAAGCCAAGGACCAGTTGTGTTAAAAACTAGAAGACGATCATCCCAGGAGGTGCTTGTCCAGAAGCCCGTGGTTTAGGTGAGAGTAGGGTGTTGATAGAGAAGTTTTTTGTCTCTTCAGTGAGTACCTGCAGATAGATTAGGTGAATCATAGTTAATTATTTAACAAAGGGCCCAATGCTACAGTTGCCTTTGACTCCTATGCTACTTAACAGCTCTGCTTTGGAGGGTGGAATTAAGACTATAGCTTTGAAATTAAGCTTTTCTTTGCCTTCTCTTCTTCCCAATGAATTCAAGGCTCTTCACTGCCAGCTCTGAGCATTACAGCCCAGATGAAGTGCAAACTTTTGCACTCTGTGCTAAGGACACACATAAAAGAGAGGTGTTCAGATTGCACGCAAACCCCACTCAGTTCGGGGCCTTGCTGTTGGAGAGGACAAGTCTGTGCTGTCCCTGTCCACCTGGGGGTCTTCAGAGACTCTCTCTGCTACCAGTCCTTGCTTTTTGTGCAGACCCTTATCAGCTGTTGAACAGAAAAAGCTTCATATATGACAAGCCAGATGTGATGAGAGCTGAAATCCAGGAGACTGGACATCTCTCCTCCACACCCTGTCTGTTTTCATGAGACCACTAGGAAGTTACTGTCTTCAAGATTTTCACCTCTGTCAAATGTGACAGACATTAGCCGGCAAATTAAAACAAAAAGTAGTGCTGAGATCAGTAGACCCCCCACACACACAAACGTGGAGGCAGCCGGAAACCAGCCTCACAAAACCCTTAAAAATCAGTGCTACTGGCAGGGATAAAAAGAAAGAAACAGAGTTTAGCAATGTCCAAGCTTTTACCCAATTCTTCTTGCCCATCCACCTTTTGTTTTGCCCCTGCCGGGGCTGTGGGGCTGGAGTTGCTGCCGGCAGCCTGGCTGGCAGGCGGCAGCCCCATGGTGCCCTTCCTTGGTGAAGCTCCTGGCAAGTGGGGTTACCAAAAGGTGACGTGCTTTCCCAGCTGCAAATGTACAGACAAGGCTATGTCAGTTCAGAGGTATGAAGGAGTAAGTACAGCAGAAATACCTTTTCACCGGAATCCTCGCTGCATTCGAGGCTGAAATCACCCGAGCTGTTCTTTGAAGTTGGCTGCCTAATTGTATCGTGAATTTGGCTTTCGAGGTGCGGCTTTGAACAAGCATCTGAGACCTATAACAGGTCCAAACCCCCACTCTTTTTATTGGCATTTTTACGTATGTATGACTACAGCATGCACACACGCGCCTGCACACGTGTTGCGTGGTCCTGCCTGGGTAAGTGTTTGGGACGTTGCACTTGTGTTTAAGTAAGACACAGCACAGAGGTCTGTTCACTCCCGCGGATGTGCCCAGAGCATCAGGGCGTTCGTTCAGACCCTTTGCAGCAGTCTCCGTCCCTGCTGGGTGACAGCAATGGGGCAGGGGGGTCAGGTGCGGTTCTGCTGGAGGTCCTGTGATCAGCTCCTGGGTCTTGCCGCGATGGGAAGGATTTGATAAAAGGATCAAGCCATTCCTTCGCATTATCACATTGTAATGAATGGGCAAACACTACTGTTCTCGTCTTGCCTTTACCTCTGAGATCACCAGCAGCTGCTTCATTAACTATTAATGGCCTGCTCATTAATGCTGTAAAAGGCTAGGACCAATCTTGCAAATTTTCTGGACTCTTCCTTTGAAATATTTATGACTTACTCGCTGTGCAAAAGGGCAAGAGCAACAGCGGAGAACATGCCTCCAAGTTTTGTTGAGCATTATTGAAGAGCTCATGAATATGAAGAAGCTGACAGCTTCTCTCTTTTTTTTCTGACTTTCTGAGCTTGCGCTGCACGTGTGGCTGTAGGGGTCGAATGGGCTGGAATGGGCTGGTCGTTCGCTGAAGCATCGGTGGCTCAGCTGGTCCCTTGGTGAGCCATTACTCCAGACAACCTGCTGTAACACACAAGATTCAAAACCAGACTAACCTAGTCTAGTGTCTGGTCTTCTGCCCTCTTAGCAGAGTTTTGGCTGCTTTGCTTAGGATCTGTAGTTGCTGTAGTGCTTGTCTTTGCACAGTGCTCTACCAGCACCAAGGTGTAAATGATACCTCCATGGGAGGTTTTATTACTCTTGTTTAACAGATGGGGAAACTGAGGCACAAAAGTTGAACAGCATGCCTGGAGGTGAGCAATGGCAAGCCAGTAGAGGATCGAAATGGTTTTGCCCAAAACTAATGCTACTTTTGATTAAAGTCTGGTTAGTGTGAAAGAGGGGGACACTCATCAAGCCTCCTCTGAAACCATTGCTGCAAGTCGTTCCCGTCCCATCCCAAACAGAGCTCCTGCATGATTGCAGAGGGGAGCATGGAGTAATGCTTTCCCTGGGAAGGTGCCAGTTGTTTTAGCTCCGTCCAGGACCAAGAAGCAGCAGGGATGCTATTTCCCCCCCCCCATCCGGATTTTGGAGATAAAATTGTGTTTTCCTGTCACTTACATCTACCAGTAACAAAGAGTCTGTCCGCTAAATCCCAACTGCAGCTCGGCTGGTGGTGTGCCAGGCAGATTAAAATCTATATTTCTTTCCCACAGCCATCTGCAGAGCAAATACTAGTGTAAATACATGTGGGAGGCTTTTTTTGGTGAAGTGGGGAGATACACTTTAAAGAGAACAGGTATGACTCCAGGAGTGAGAACTGGTCTGTACAAAGTGTAATGTCTTTTCCATATGCAGCTGGCCTTTAGAGCAAAAACACTCCTGTGTGTTTGGAAGATGCAGGGTGTGTCAGGAGTGACCAGACTTTAATACTGTTTGAGCTTCTGAGCTTGCGGGTAGCACCAGAGTGGAGCCAGGCAGCAAAATAGATCCATATCAGAAGCATTCTCTGGTACAACTTTCTCATTATTACTTCTTACAGAGTGTGAATATTTTATCCCACGTTATATCAAATTACAAGGGATGCTTGGTTTCTCTCCTGGAGCCGTTCCCTTTAGGTGATGGAGCAAAGTTACATTGGATCCAGGGTAGAATTTCAAAGTCCTGTCCTTCACTGAAGCAGTGTTTATCTTAACAGCTTAATTTCGTACTGCTAGGACAAGGTGAAAAGCCTACTCAGGTAGCCTGGTGGTAGCCACAACTTAGTGGTAGGACATGGTCATATTGAGCCCTGTATGACTGCAGCAGGCCCTGGTGGGACTCCATTGTCACATTGATCTCCAGGAATATCCCAGCAGCATGCTGAATGCCACCTGGTTTTGCCCTCAAAATTAGCATAAGTGTCTCTGGGGAAGAGTTCTGGGACTCTGCTGCTACAAGAATAGCATCCAGATCTTGAGTGACTCTTGTCACTCTTTATTGAAGCAATTCCTCCAAAAGCTAGAAAATGGGTAGATGCAGGAATCGAGTCCCTGTCCCTTGGCTGGTGCAGCTTTTCCAGAGACAGCTGCAGTGGAGGCTGCAGAGCAGATTGCCGTTATTTTTTTAGTTACCAATGGTGCCATTACCTCTCCATCTGTAGAGCTGCTCTCTTCCTTGTGGAAGATCTGCCCGCTTATCCCAGCAACGGCATGTAGCTCCATCTAAGTTTTGAGAGCCCTTTCCTCACTTCTTCCTTGTTAGTTAGGAGAATCACAGATTGAATCACGGGTGAGGGATGTTGCAAAATCTCTGTTCCTGAGCAGAGGGAAGACCAGTATAATTCAAAATGTTGGGGGCTGTGTCTTATCTCTGCCAAAGGCATCAGTGATCAAGTATCAATGATGTGAGAAAATACAGCGATAGTTAACATTTTCAGGAAGTAGAAACTTACTGTATCCTGTGAAATAACTGGGAGAGGGAGGGGTTCTCTGTAGAAGGACCAACTTTTGGTTCTTGGTGTCATAACGTGAACTAAAGGAGCTGCTGGCAGCAGAGAAATTCCAGATGTGTCTCCTGCATGCTGCTCAGCTGCAGGTTACATTCCCAAGGAAAAAAAAATGTGTCTGTTTGCATTCTTGGGCAGATTGCTGATTTCAACACTTTCAGACTGAGGACTGGACCGTGTTTCAGAGGATGCTGCAACTCCTTACAGATTTTCCTCTTCTGCCAGTGTACTTCTGTCTTGTCAAGATAAAAACGATTGCTTTTATTTATGAATAGTGGTTTCTAAAGTCTAGCCTTTAAAGTGATGCCTTGGCATCTAAGTGATCAGCAGGGTACCAGTAGTTCATTGGGACTTGTGGGTCTCCAGAATTTTTGGTAGAAACCAGCTGTTCATTAGCTATGTCCATGTTTGCCTTGTGTCCTTGGCGGGGGGAAGAGGGTACCCAGGTTTGGAAGTCTTAGCTTAAATTTTCATGTATGTTTAGATTGGTGAGTACTCCAGCCAGCAGTTGCTTTGGTTCACAGTAAATTCTGACTCAGGAAAATGTTATCTAAGGCTAAAATTAAGAGGAAGAAAGGGCAAAACTGTGGGGAGAAATGGAGGAACAGGTCAGCCAGCTAAATAAAATGGCTTCCAGTTGAGTCTGGGACGTAACTGTCCTGTAAGACCTGCTGAACTTAGCCTTTTCAGGAGAGTTTAATTGTCCTTTGAGATGGTCTCATTTTTGCCACTGATGTTGTCCATGTCTTGTGCTTGCCTTGGTTTAAGGAGTGCGAAGTCACCTTGCAATTGCCGTGCCCGTGTAGTTGGGTCCTTCTGCACTAACATGACATGATGGGGCCCAGAACAGCTCTCATCTAGAGTTTGCATATCAATGAAAGCTGTCCTGTTGCACTTTTTATAAAACCATTTATTCACGGCATCGGCATCTTGACTCTTACTTGACAGCATCCGACTCTTACTTGACAACATCCGATGGTTCCCACCTCCAGTGGCCTGAGCAGCTCTTGTGTGGAAAGGCACAAAGGCTGAATTTTGTATTACAGCGCGGGTTGTAATGTATGCTGGGAAGTTAGCTTGCGCCTTGCCCCTTCTGAAAATAGAGGTAAGCCATGCCTACACTACAGACTTCTGCCAGCAAAGCTGCACTGGCCAGAAGTCATGGAGAGGTGTGATTCCCAAGTGACATGGCCATGCTGGCACAGCCTCGAGGCTCAGTGTGCATACACTGGAGAAGCCACCCTTTCTCCAGCCTGCAAGGGACTCGTACTGGGCTCCTGTAGACCAGGGCTTTGCTGCAATAGCCCTATCTGCCATGTAGCATTTTGACAAGGTTATGTGGGTGTTCGTCTGCCCCTGGAGTGCTTCTCGGGTCTTAGTTCCTGTAGATTTTTAAAGGGGTGTTTTCAGATCCTTCTCAGTAAAACACAGGTGAAAGGTGCATTTTAATGTTGCAGATCGTCTCTCATTGTCCTTCTTTGCAGGGTGATTCTGGAGTTCCCCCCACGTTCCAGAGTGGGGCACGGCAGCTGTTATTCTAGCTGTGTGTCATCTAATGCTGGATAATGTTGCAAGATCCAAAAATAAAAAGTGGAAAAATATGCAGACAGAGGAAACAAGGCACAACTTTACCTCTTGGGTGGAGCAACCCCCTCCCCTCTTCCTAGCACAGCTTCACCCCCTGAGTCTTGAAAGACGGATAACTCCGCTGGGTTTTTACACCTCCTCTTGTTTTTCCACACTGAGTTTTAATCCTTGGCTCCCTTCAAGAGTTTATGTTGTTACACCGCTACTACAGGTCCTTTGGTGAAATACTGCTCCTCTGTTCCTCCCCAGCCTTTTAGAGTTACACATTTCTTTGCTCAAGAAAAACCCCTCAATGTCATCCCCAGCCTCACTGGAGAAGCAGAGGGGAGCGGTTTATCAGTGCTTATTTAATCCCATCTCTCTTAAAATACAAGCACCTGGTATCTGCTTGCATATTTTACATCCCAGTATTTGTGATACAGAAGAGTTTTGTTACAGGAATTAGGTGTAGAAGTACTGAGGAATAAAAATGGTTTACCCAAGGTCAGGCAGGGAATTAAAAATCTTCTCTCCCATAGCCTGTCTGGGACCATACTGTCTTACCTCTCCTTTTCATCTGGTGCACTCGTGTCCCTGGGTTCTGAGTTGCTACCTGAATAGCTCAGCTTCTCAGTACAGTATAGGGCACACCGATTGCCAAATGGGTCCCTAAGGATATGCCAGCTGAGTGCCCCAGATGGCAAAGGCCATGTCAGAGCTGCAAGTCTCTTACTTACCTGTTTGCTTGTACGTTTAAAGTTACTGCCTTTGGCAAAACTAATGCAATCATTCGGTCTATTGGATTTGCCCAGTTAAGTCTCAGATGAGATAAAAGTCTACTGAGATGTGTTTATCAGCAAGAAAGCATCAGGATTGCCAACGTGGCCTCCATGAGGAATGTGGGTTCTGATTTGAAATACATACATGGCAAGGCTGTGATTTTGGCTTGGTTTTCTCCTGAAATAAGAATGGGAATTGTCTCATCTTTGGAACAGTCTTCCCCCCACCTCCTTTCCTGTGAAACTTGGCATTTTTTCTTCCTGCAAAGGGGACCCAGAAAATGATTTTGCAAGACCAGGGTCCAGTCAAGATGCAAACACACTATGGAGGAGCTGAGCCTGGAATGTTACTGCTCTACAGCAAGTTTCCTATGTATATATGCACCAGCTCTCTTCGTAGCCATGGAGAGCAGGGATGCCTGGCTTCCCAGGACATGAAGCTCTCATGTTTAGCCTGTTCCAGTACATGACAGGAAACGAGACCTCAGTGTAGTGTCCTTAATTACATCTCCATTCCCCGTTCCCCCTCTTCCACACTCTCCCTGCATCTGGGAACTTACCATTATTGTAGGAGTTCACACCAGCGTCTCAATGTTCAAAAAGAACATTTGCTATTTTACCTGTTTATTGGGGTTTTCTTTGGAAGCAAAATACTGAAGACAAATAAACAAGTCAATAAACAAAGCATTTAAATGAATGTGCAGTCATTATAACTGATATCAGGGCAAAGGAATGCAAACAGGCCAGTCTGTGGCTTGATGCCTTTAGCTCCTGTCCCTCTGTTTTGTTTTTAATTTTGAGCACAGGAAGGGGCCAGTATATGATCATATGCTTACAAAATGCTGGTTACATTCTTCCAAACAATGTTGTCATAGTAATGATATGTCATGTACGTGTCACCTTTTGTCACGCTGTGAATGTATCCGTGTGACTCCAAGCCTTACTGCCTTTCTTTCTCCTGTTCTTCGTCACCAGTAATAACAATTGTTTCCAGTCAACTTCTGCATCCATTCTGAATAAATTGTAAATGTGATTTCACTTCATTCAGTGCCAATGGGAAATTTGCAAGGGTATTGCAGGGAAAATGTTAAGCATGTGCTTAAGCATCATTGATGTTGATCAAGTTAAGTGTGCTCTGAAGCCTTAGAAGCTATTGCCTCTTTCCAAGCGTTGGTCTTAATGGAGGGTTCTGAAAGAAGGGGAATTGATCTCCACTTGCAAGGCCCTAAAGATGGAAGTGCACCTTGAGGGAAGGAATGATCAGCAGAAGCTGATGCTGGTATTGCTGTGAACATTATCTTGGTCATACCTTTTCATTTTCCGCAGATAAGATCTTTTCAGTATGATCTAAAGATTCCTTCAATTTTCAAAAGTTGGGTGGGGATTTTTTCTCCCCTTGTGATTTGTTTTCCCTTATTTTTCTTGTAATGTAATTGCCTTTGCAGTTTTAACAAGGTTTTGAAGTTAACGCTACTTTGAGGCAGTGATATCTAGGCCAAAGAGGTTCACGCTTCTTTGGTGCGAGCGAGTTCTTGTGATTTTGGGGGAGGGAGGTCTTGTGATGAGAACATGGAGTAGCAGGGAATCAAGGCTCCTAGGCCCAGATTCGATCTCTGTGGCTTTCCCTCCTGTGAGCCTTTGGCAAATGAGAGAAGAATGCAGACTCCATATAACCATCTTTAAAATAGATCTCCCTTGGGGAGGGTATGGATTAATTAACATTTCAGAGGCGCTTTGAGTTCCTTTGATAGGTGTTGCAGAAATGCAAAAGGGTTTTTTTTCTTGCTAGACATAGGCTGGCTAAAAGATGGATTTTAATGATGTTGGTTTACTTCCTAAGAGCTCTTTTTCAAGTGGAAGACTCTTTAACTTCTTACAAATGTGCCAATATGGTGTTTTACTGCCAATTTAAGCCAAATAAAATATATAGCGTCTGGACCGAGGCTGGATTTGGTACCTTCACATCATGAAAGCTCATGCTGATAATTTGCTAGTAGCCTCAGGGCTCTGATAGTAATTTGCCAGATGCTATACTGAACCTAATTTGCATCTGTATTTACATAAATGCTTTAATTAAAATTATATGCACCAACCTGAGATAGATGAGCAGCGCTGCCTGCTATTTGTTTACATTCCCTGACAATAAAGCCCTGCCTTGGCTGCTTCTTGCCGATTGTACGACTTGACAAGGGTATTGGAGGTGCAGACTAGAAACTTGACAGATTTCTACTTAGGTTCTGCTGCAAACTGAGGAGCGACCTTAAGCTTTCAGGACCAAATTCTGCCTTTATTTTAGCAGTAGAGGAGATTTGAGCGTCTTGATTCTATGGGTCAACTTTGGTCTGTGGATACTCTAGATTCAGGGTAGTTCTGTGCAGTCAGGATTTACAGCTTCTGGAAGATGATGTCTGCTTTGTCACACATGCAAAATGTGAAACCCCACTCAGGACAGCAGAACATTTTAAATGCAGCTTCCATCAAGAGTAAAATTTCTGAGCACTGTTTGTCTTTGAACAGAGCACTACAGAGCTCCTTGTAGGGAAAAGTGCTCTAAATAAAATGGATTTCGGGGCCCAAGTAGGGTCCTGCTTGTTTCAGTGGGACATGTGAGAGCTCATGGCTGAGTTTGGATGAAGGCAGTGGAGACTGAGGCTGAGGTTTTTACTTAGACCACACATTTAATCTGGAAAATGCAAGCATATAAATACAAATTAAAACCAAGCTGTGCAGTTTCCTTTGTACAGTGGAGGATGTTCTGGTTGATGTTGCTGTGCTGCTTTTCAGTTATTCGGAAGTTGCCATAAAGTGTCACAAAGGAAAGAAATTGAGTGGCAAAGTTATGACCAATTTCACAGACTGCTTTGAAGGTACACGAAGGACAGGCTAAAGAGAGCTGTAACTACCCTGCATGGTTTGGAAGGTTGCTGAGCTTTACTTAACGGTGTTTGCTTGCCTTGCTCTATATGAGATACCTCAAAGCCACTGTTTCCCTCACTGAGAGTTTGTATATAAATCTGAGCATTACCAGTCGGTTTCTCTGGTGACCTCTGAGTATATTTGCCCATAGTTATTTCTGAATCCAGCTTCAGGGAGTCCACTTAGGTTCAGCATATTCATACATTAGCACGTTTGTCTGAAAGCTCTGTTGAAGAGGATAAACGACTCCACGTATTATAACCGGACGTGGGACGGGTAGTCAAAACCTGTTTATTGAAGTCCATGTGCAAGAGCACAAGCACAAAAGCATCTATGTTTCTTGCAAAGTGGCCTAAATATTTAAATCCAGAGGCATTATGCCAGCACTAAGCAGGTTGAAATGCATGTCTGGGAGTTTGGGGTGAGTGGGACTGGGAAGGGTGGTTTGGGCTGACCCGGTAGCGATGAGAGCTGGAGCCCACCCCACTCCCAGGGGCATTGCAGCGCCGCAGCCCTCAGCCCAGTACAGAAATGGCAGCCAGCGGCGATTGCAGGGGCAATACGCTGCCGGGGGCACCGTCCGCCCAGCAGCTGGGGTCTGCCGGGGGGCCAAGGCCAGGCAGCGCTTTGCACTGCTGGGACGTAGTGGTCTCAGTCGAGTAATGGGCACGACAAAGCCAGATTTGCAATCTTGCAAAGCCGCAGCCTTAATTTAGGCTGAAATAACATGAATAAATCCAAACTATCAGTCTTGCTTTGCCTCATCCATAATAAGAGGATGAAAACACTTCCCATACTAAATTAATTACGGCGGCGGGGGGTATGGGGTGTGTGTGCTTTGAGACTTGATAGGAAGGTGGGGAAGGGAGCTGAAGGAAAGCAGCCCTCATGTCCTCTGGTGTGAGGGAGAGGAGGGGAAGGTACTTGCTGGTTACTCTGTCCTGCTTTTTACGTTCACTGACGGGCATGAGGAGGGCGAGCAGAGCTCAGCTCCTCTCCGCTAACGAAGCTTTTCAACACCAGGGGAGCAGATGAAGGAGAAGGCCTGGGATGTGGCACGTGGGGAGAATAAAACATCCCCCCAGGGAGGTCCATCGGCTGGTTGTTCTGCTCAGCCCTCCCCTTTCCTCATCTCCCAGCAAGGCCAGCGCCACAGCCGGGGTCCTGGGGAAGGAGCAGCATGGCGGCTGGTGGGGCAGGAGCCCCAGAAAGTTGGGGTTTGCAACCCCGCTTCAACGCTGAAACAGCCACTGGTTTGAATTTGGACCAACATGCCAGGTGTCGGTACCTCTGTTGGTACCAAGTTTGGTACTTCTGGTTTTCCCGAGGTGACCTCTCCATGTGTTTTGAGGTGGGAGAGCAAGCCAGGGAGGGGGTTCAGCAAGCAGCCCTGCGTTTGGAGAAGGTTTCTTCCAAAAATCATCGTGTCTGTTTGGTTTTAAAATTCACCGCTAATGCTTTAAGTGTAGCGAGTGCCGTAAGCCAGCCTTTAATCAGCTGGTGCGTATTTTAAGAATTGTGCCAACTGTTATTGCCTCAGAGATACCTGGAGATTTGGCCGAGAGAAGCCTGGCCTAGTTTTTCAGGGTAGCTAGCAATGTGTTTCCATTTCCCTATTTAACGTGAACCTCCCTGGTCTTATTTTTCAAGGCATTTTCTTTGAAAGGTTGCAAAGCTCCAAGCAACCCGTTATTGTGTGGGGGAAGAGAGAAGTCGGGGTGTAATATAGCAATAATTTTTGCAATTAGAAGTGTATTAAGAGCTCCATCAGCCGTGGATGGAGTACAGTGTGGTGGTGTGCAGGAGGGCGGCCAGTCGGGGAGGAGGGTCACCCGTGGGCAAGGGGACCTGTGGCCCTTCCGCGTTGATGGCAGCTCCGTCCTCTGTGGGTCTTTGGTTCTAGTTGTGCAGCACTGGAGGCAGCATCCAGCAGCCTAGTCCGAGGCTGGCATGGCTTCCCTAATGAAGACAAGGCTTAATTGGGCAAAATCGTGGCGAGAACATGTTGGGGTTATAATCATTTGTGTATCAGAAATCAGTAAGCTGTTAGGCTGGGGGTTTTGTTTTGTGTTACACAACTGATGTGGTGGAAATGATTACTCATCTTTCCATCCCAGCTCTCCAGACGGGGAAAACGGAATATGAAAAGGCTGAGGGATCCGTCCTGACGATCCTCTGGATCTCGAGTGTGCCAGACGGGCATCCCAGAGCCAGGAAAGAAGTGCTCAGCTTAGCCAGACCCCTCTTGAGCTCTGACGTGGGAGCGTGCGTGCGAATGGCCCCACTCGTCATCTGCCCGCATCCCTGCGAAATGAGGTCTTGGCAAAGCAGGTGCCCAGCTTCCAGCAGAAGCACACTTGCTAATCAGGCTCTTGGGCGACGTGTTGTTATTCCCAGCATCACACCGCCACCAAAATATGCAAAAAGCATCTATCAGAAGTAAAAGGACTCTGTCCTTGAAAAGCACTTAAGAGGCAGTTCATTAGCACTTTGTTTTCACCAAGAGTTAATTAGACTTCCCAACTACTTTTTTTTTTTTTTTGCTGTCATCTGGAGTTGCAAGCAAATTTTCTGAGACACTCCTGCTACAAACTATTACCTGTTGGTAGGCATCCTCCTGGAAGTGTCCTTTCTTGCCTTTTCCCACCCTTGTGTACAGAGAAAGTTGATATGAGACCTTCAAGATGTCTGCAGCAAGTCACCTCCTCCTGAAACAGGATCCAGCCTTTTGTCACCCGAGGCCAGTTCTTATTTATTATTTCTATTTCAGAGTGCCTCAAGACACACATTGAGTTGATGAGATGACATAAAGCAAAGCTGGAGGCTGTGCCAAATAGTTCATAACCATGGAGTAAAACTTGGCAGGGGGGCAGGGAAAGGGGAGGGGTGAATTAATGGTAAAACGTGTGTGTGAGTGTTTTTACTGTGTTTGTCTCACGTTAGCTTTCCTAGATGTTGTCAGATGTCTAAGTTTGGTACACCTAATAGCAAAGATGTTAAGTACTATGTAATAAAAACAGAAGCAGTATAGGAAGAGGTCATTTACTGAATTTAGAAATCAGTTCAGAGGCTCTTTTACTCTTAGTTAGACTTTATTATTTAACAAAAATATACTTTTTTGATATGGAGTCACCCAACAAGACTAATCCTTGTCTCAGATGGATGTTTGACTTAAGTTCTGATGTTCTCTTTTTCTTCTTTTTAAACTAAAAAAACCTTAGCTTTAAAAAAATGATACGGTATTTGCAGAATCAATAGAAAAGCTGACCCAGATAAAAGTGCGCGAAAATTGGTTTCATGCCCTAGAACTTTTCCTGCATGCTTTTTGATGCAATGTATCTGATCCTTCAAAAAGGAGGTAACATACAGTGATCTTGGCAGCTTTGAAGAATTGTTCTGGAAGAATAACAAGGAGCACTGGAGAAAGGGGTGTGCACGTGTACCTTTTTTTTTCCCCTCGTTAAATATATTGTGAGATGGAAGAAATTAATGTCATGTTGCTGGTTATGTGGAAGGATAGGATAAATTTTGTATGAAGTCTGGTTTTGTCTGATTTTTAAAGGGTGAAAGTGCATTTCTCCTGAACAGCTCTTCTGAATTTTACTTGGTTCAAACCTGCTCCTATTGGAGTCAGCGGCAAAGGTGTATCCAAATAGTAGCAGGATTCACTCTCAGAAATGTAATTATGCCCTGGATTCTGATTCAGGTAGAAAGCTGTAAAAAGCATTTGCTGCTACAGATGTATTCCAATATAAGGATCCAAATCTTAATTTGATTCAAATACAGCACTTAGATCTGCGGGAATCAGACATTCAGTGTTTGAACCTGTATTGCTTTGGCTTCCAGAAACATCCCAGGCTGTTTAGGGCTGTGGACCTGCAGGCGTAACAAATCAGCGTTCAATACAGGCATCACCACAGTGAAAGTGATAAATTGATAGAACAGACCTGTGGGACCGCGAGATTGGCAGGCTGTGAGGAGAAAGGTTCAGTCCATCCCTTTGTATTCTTGGCCTTAAAAAAAAAGTTAAAGTCTAGCTGGAGGGGAAGGATGGGCCCAAAGTTACTGATTCTTAACAGAATAAGCAGACACAGTGCCCAGGCTGTGCTGACTCTTCCAGGATAGGGAGAAAAGGCCACAAAAGCAACTGCTTCATGGGGATTTCCACAAGCCTTTCCAGTTCTCGGGGCTGGATGCTGTTTTTCAGTGCTCAGTGTTTGCAGATTGTCCCCTTTCGGCTGCATTTGCCAGGGTGCCGGGGGCACTGGCGTGCCGGCACTGGGGCTGTGCAGCCGGGGAGCAAGTGCAGCAGGCAGCACGAGCCCCGGGAGATGCTTGCCTCAGACAGGCTGCTCCGGGAGTTTGCGGTGAGGAGAGCAGATGAAGCTCAGCACCGAGCGGGACCATATAGCAAGGTGTAGGGGACTCTGGGCAACCTTTCCTACAGTCTCTTTGTGGATCCTCAATTACTGGTAGCTGGAAGTAGGACACCTGGCATGAATGTAGGGGCTGCTGACCCAAGTGCCTCTCACTTAATTTTCCAGATATAGACACATGGACACTCCTGCTGAAAATAAGAGACTCAATAACACCTAACAGCGCTGGTCTTCAAGAGCGAAGGGAGCACAAACACCGTTATTTGAACGGAGTGAAGTCATTTCTTGCTTTATATTTACACCCTGTGCTCATTTCGTTTCTTGTACCACTGACGGCTGCTGTGTTTGGCAGGAATTTGCAAACACATCAGTGCTTACAGCCAAAAGTAGGAATGGTCTAAACAGCCGGAAAAGGGAAACCCCTTCCTCTTGTATTTATTTTTATAACAGCAAAATGTAGTCGCTGGCTGGCCTTGATCAGTCTTGGTTCTTTGGGGTTTTCTTTTGCCTTTGAAGTTGTTTTTCTTTTTTTCCTTTTCAGCTTGGGAGTTGAGGGAAACAAAAGAGGGAATGAATTAAGAGCAGGAGAAAAGAGTGTCTGCTGTTGGGCTGTGTCATGTGGTGAGGAAATCAGGCTGAAACTGGAGAGACTGGGCCAAACCTAACAGCGGTACTGGGAGGCCTCAAATTGTGTCACTCTGACAGCAGATCTCAGCAGCGAAAATAGCCAGAGAACTTTCTGGCTGCCATCTAGATTAAATAGCATTGTGCGCACATGAAGGGATGCCGATGGGCTCCTGGTCACATCACTTGCCCTACCTGCCTGCATGGTACCTCTTGTAGGTGCTCTCGAATGATGACCCCGTCCTTTCCACATTGGCAGATGCATTTAGACCACGGGGACTGATGCGGATTAGTGTGCTTTTGTGTTGTGTTAACTTCAGTTCTCCCTCTCTGTTGGTCTTTTCTTCTCTAGAACTGCTGATGTTACGAGCTTGGGTATTTGGGGGGGAGAGGAAGGAGCATGTGATTCTTGGCCAAGTCCCCTGTGTACAACATGCACGGCGTCTCTTGAGCAAACTCGTACAATGACACCTAGATGGATCTGAACACAGGGACTGGACATCCTGTGGTGTTGAACATTAATTAGTGGATGAACAGTCTGCAGCTCGGTTTAAAAATAATAAAAGTTACTGCTGTACATATGTTGGGCAGCAAAAGCATCCTACAACAGTGCTACTGTAGCAACCGCTGTGTTGGAAAACAGTTATCAATCATGGTTCTGGCAGAGGAGGGTCTGACAATGGTTTTCCAACACGTTTATTTCTATGAGCAAGCGTTTAGTGCCTTGTCTCGTAGGTAACTAACTAGAGGGTGACAGTCTGAAATGCAGGGTTTAAGAGGAATAATGTGAAATAGTTTAACTCTACTAAAAGCCAGATAAATTAATGATGAACTTTCTGTTGGCCAGAACACTTCAGGACATCGCTCGCTCTCTGGTTGAATTTTCTTATGTGATCAAGCATTCCTCTCCTCACTTTAAAGCCCTTGCTGCCAATTTAAAATAGTGTACGAGACTGAGATTTCTCACCCTTCAAGAAGACACTTTGATTTGTTGAAGGAAACTACGAACAGTTAAGGAGATAGGAAAGTAAGTAATATACCTTTCTCTGTGCTGACATCCGCAGCTGGAGGATGTGTTGAAAAGTAAATACAATCTGCTTTGAGCAATGCTTTCCCATTTTCTTTGTTTTTGTTCACTTCTCTGGTTCCCAACAAAGTAGACTTAATGACAGAAAGTGAGGTACAGAAACACTGTACGACCTGAGCAGAGACACGGGGGATACAACCCCCTACACTGGGCCGTGGGGGTTAATGATATTGTTTGTTTGCATATTTTTTAAGAAAGCACTGAGATGAGAAGCGGCAGAGAGTTGTGGTCCATCTGTCCATCCAGTGCCAGGGAAGCCAGGCCAGGACCCTCGCCAGCCCCTGTGTCGTCTTGCAGATGAGGCCAACAGCAGCTGCTGCCGGCAGCCAAACCACATCTGACTGGAAGATACTGGCCACATCTCAGCCCCTCTGCCCCGAGCAGCCTGCGGCCAGGGGCTCGGAGCAGTCCCTGGGAGCGGCGGTGGGGTGAAGGTGGCCACGGGGGCTGCCCAGGCTGTCTGGCTTAGATGTCCGCTGCCCAGGAGCATCGCTCTCATGCTACTTCCTGGTGGGATGTAAGAAGATCGGTTTCATCCTGATAGAGAGCATGTTTTCTGAAATCTTCTAAAGCTCTAAGAGAAGGGGAATAGTTTCTGTGACAGTGCTGCAGTAACAGTGAAAATCTGCCTAAACCTATGAAACTTCTTCCTTTATTTTTTCAAGATAGCCTATTTGCTTTTTGTTCTTACTTACTCTTATTTTGCTGTTATTTGCTCTTTGCTTATTTTTATGCTTCCGAATATTTCCAAAAGCAGGTGGTAACATTAAGAAGGCATTGCAAAGAGGGGTTTGGTCAATTCCTGTAGTTTGTAGAAGTTTTCCTGGGGGAAGCAAAGGCTGGAGAGCCGCAGCGTGCTGTAGCCTTGGAGTGACTCTCTGGGACAGCTTCTGCTCACAGGTACCTGCAGATGGTGCAGCATGGATTAAGACCTCGTGCGCGCGGGTGTCATACTGCTGAGGTGGAGATGACGCTTGGCAGGAGTGTCCTACCCTGTGTTTTTGTGGTTGGTGCTGGTGGCTTTCCTGGGGAGCGCCAGAGCTGCTGTCAGCAGCTGCTGTGGGGTGGAAATACCCGTCTCCATTTCAGCTTCGTTCAAAAGGCTGGAGAAAGATGGCTGAGCACTGAGTGGGGTAGGGGTAACACTGCTGGGGATGGAAAGGTGCGGGAGATATCCCCCGACCTCTCTCAGCATCACAGAGCACAGAGTGTGTGTGCTTACAGAGACCTCAGAGCACTTCTGGGTTTTTTATTAGCTTTTTCACTGCTTATATAGGTATTTAATGGAAACTCTGGATCTGTGTTTTATGTGTTTGTCTTAGGGATGGGGACAGGGTGGGTTAATTTTATTAGCTTTATAAAAAGGTGTTGAAGTGAAGGATGCTCATGACCACGTTCTCTCTTGCACTGAAGTCTGCCAGGTTTGGTGAATGTTTAACGAGGGCTGGACCAGCAGCTGGGAGCTGTTGGGGTGCTCAGGATCTGCCGGGATGACTGGGATTTTCAGCATGTGGATACAGACGACTTTCAGGAATGCTTGTATCTGCTAATCATGCTGTAATAACAGTCTGCAATCTACAGGCTGCAAACCCCCCATTTCCGACACAGCTGTGCATATTTAATTCGATAGAAAGCATTTCTAGTCTAGTGTTAGAAGTAATTCAGATTGCTAAGGTGGTAATTTTGATCATGGTAGTTTTTAGGGAAATCTAGGTATAAGCTAGACTGAAATGTTAATAAATGCCTGTTACCATACAAACACTGGGGGGTGAGGAGTGGGGACGAGCCTGCACCCCAGCCTCGACATGTTCCTGCCTTGCTGAGCCAGCAGCAGAGTAAAGCAGCATCCCAGAGCTCGTTAAGTTGATGAAGGAGAAGTGGCCCCCAACCTATTGACTGTCCCACCAATTTTTGGGCATTGGGGAAGGCAAGCGATGGGGATGGGTCACCAGCAGTGCCCCTGGGAAGCACCAAAGCCTCATGGGGCTGCAGAGGGTTGGCATTGCGGGCATGACCTGCTCCGCAGCGATGCTTTTGGCAGATCGGCAGCAGGGTATAAGCCACTGAGTGGGCATCTTTCAGGAAAAGAGGTCTGGAGGAGTCTGGGGTTTATTTTTCTTCATCTGAAGCACAGCTGAGGAAAACAAATGCTTTCAGGGTGCCCAACTCCCATTTCTCTCTGTAAAATGTTCTTTTGCAAAATTGATCATTTCCGTAGGTTGAGAGAGTCTCAAAGGAACTTTTCTGTCAAGCATCCAAAAAGTACCATTACTTCTCTTCCCTGCCCTAACAGCAGCTCGAGATTTACATTTTAGTTCACTAAAGATACCTCGACAATCCGTTTTTTGCAAGAAATTTCATGGCAAATAAAGCAAACTGAGCCCATTTTCAGGTGGTTAGTGCTGTGGTGTTTGGGTTGCAGAAACCGTACAGAGTGCTGGAGTTTATCAAGTTACATACTTTAAAGAAGTATTTTTAAAATCTTTTTGTTTATTTTGCTTTGTTTTTCCACAAGATGTTACTTTTTTTTGGAAAGCATCCAGAATAACAAAGCAGCTGGTGGCTGAGTCTCCCGCTCGGTGTGCGGAGAAAGAAGGATGGCTGGGGTGGCTGGCGTTATCCTCTGTGTGCTGCGGGCTATGTACACACACACGGGCAATTCCTGTGAGCTAGACAGTGTGTGGTAACTCATAAACCACCATCACCTGTTTCGTACGTGTATTCATCGGGGGGGAACGCCACACAAGAGCCAGCAGATACAGGTCTCCCTGGCTCTTGTCTGTGACTGTGCTGGTGTTTGTGTGGCACGGCTCCTCTAGGTGAGGATGTGACGCCTGCATGAATGCCCTCCTGTGGAGTGGGGAGGTCTGGTCTCAATTCGTCTGATCCCAGAGCTGTGATGTATTTCAGGGAAGTGACACTTTCATGCCAAGGAGAGCTGCTTTCCCTGCCTTGAGCTGGGCTGGAGTAAGCATGCCCCCACGGGAGGCTGCTCAAGAGCTGCCCACGCAGGGATGCTCAGGATGAACAAACTCAGGCAAGAGTTTTCTTTTCATTAGTAATTAACTACATGTTGCAAAAAAATTTACGTCTCTGTATGTTTGTGACGCCTTCATTTCCTATTTCCTAACTCCAAGCTTTCTAAAGCAGTAACAGATCTCCCCGAGCCATGAAATTGTTTAAAAGATCTGAAATATGTATGTATATATGTGTGTATACATATATTACCAACTTGTTTCTGTTACGTTAAACTCAAATCATATTCTTGTAGCCACAAGGGGTGGAAACTTTTTGCATACTTTCTGAAGAGGATTGTGCGATACAAGTACAACAGCAAGGGACTGGATTTCATAACCCTGGAGATTTCTTCCTGCTTTATGTTTCTGAAAGCGGGGATCCTTGCAGAAACTTCACCAGCTGGGTGTTTAGGAAAAACATCAAAAATTGTGAGGCTCATTATAGAGTCCTAAGAAGCGACAGCACCATACATACGTATTTGTTTTAATTAACTTTCTAAGCAGAGGTTAGAGATCATGGGAGAGACAGGGCTGTGTTGCGCTATAGGTAATTTTGCTGGTCTTTAAAAGCAGAAAAAAAACCAGAAACTGCTCGGCCCTGGGCTTGCAGCCTATGATGGGAGATTTGACCCAAAAGAGGGAGGAAGGGCAGCAGAAGGCAGCCTGCTGAGTCCAAAAAGGGGTGGAGGTGTAAATAGCACAAAATCTGCAACTATCCCATGTGTTTATTTCTCTTTTACAATTCAGTGAAACTAGCATTTTTTTGCCTTACTCTGAGACGGAGCAAAGTGGGAAGCAGCTTCCTTTTTATCTATGAATAAACATGCAACTTTTTCTATTATAAGCTCTTAAAAAATGGTTTTCCTTGTGTAACAGCGCCTGGCCTCCCAACTCCTCCAGTAGCCATGATGCTCTTTCAGGAAATCAAGTCATATCTTCCTTTGAAAAGAGCCAAAAAACCCCTTCCTAACCCGCTGGGAAGGAGCAAAAGACTCCGAGTGATTTCTTTCAGGTTTGCCAGCTGACTTTCCTCTGTCTAGATAACAAGGGCATGAGGTTTCAAACTCAAATTCTTCAGCTTGAGCTGAAAATGCAGGTTATGCTGTTGGTGCTGCTGAAGCAATCGATAAGCTTCTGCTTCTTTTCTTGAAGGAGTAGCAGGGTGTTTTGCTGCATGTATTTCTTTTACTCAGAGGGGTCCCACAACAAACTATTATTTTCTCTTTACCTATTCTTTGTAGACCTGCAGGCACAGTGTTTCTCAGGTGTGTGTACAGCCACTGCCAAGGGGGAATTTTTTTCTATCAGTTCTGCTGTTGCTGCTGCTGAAGCTAAACCTTCCTCTGCCATTTCTTTAGGGTGGAAAAAAAAAGCAAAAATAAGGGCAGCAAACTTTAGTTTTGGGACACGGCAGGTGAGCCCGTTTAAGGAGGAGGAAGGCAATTTTGATGGCATTTTGTCGAAGTTCCCAGTAGCCAAGCAGAACTTGTTCTGGTAAGCGTCTGCTGCAGCAGATGTTTTGTGGGTATTTCCAGTCCGAACCGCAGTGGCGGTATCTTAGGACATCAGTGTGTGAATGCTCTCCCCTGTCTGCTTGGCTTTAGAAGTGTGGATTTTTTTTTTCCCCAAGAGGCCCCCAACATTCGTGGCATTACAGTAACAGGGCTGGAGCACCAAATCTTTTAAATTCTGCATCTGTCAGTGGAAAAGGGAATTACTGCAAGTCCTGTCAGTCGGCATTCCCAGGTGCTAGCAAAAAAACTAAATTGCCAGTCAGAGAGTGGAAGAAATACCTGCTATTTCTCTTTTTTTTTTTTTCCCCTGACTTACATAGCTTTTTCCTCATTTATAGGTATCAGAAGTTCTGCTTGCCTTCAGAGAGATATAAGTACTGAGATTCCCAGGACGTAAGAAATGCAGCACTGTGAGTAGGGTAGGTTTTTTTCCTGTTTTCCTTTAAATGAGAAACCCAAGCTTGCTCAAACAGAAGGAAGATTTTTTAGTTTTTCTTTTAAAAAGACACTTTAAGAAGTGTTTACAGCAAGCAAATCCAGTCTTTTGGAACTGGTTGTGTGCCTTTGGCACTTCTTTGCAACCCACAAAATAAAGTCATCATTGTATTACCTCATAGGCTGAATAATTATCTCACTGCAGATATGAACCACATGAATGCATTTAACTGAGAATATGGTCAGCAGAATGGATCATTAGCACCATCTGAATCTTGTTTGTTGTTTCCAAGCTCTACCAGCCATTGAAAGACAAAATCTTGCTGGAGAGTTGGGGCGAGGCATTCCTCAGGAAGAAAGCCTGCATCTTTGGAAAGGGGAGAAGAGCACAGATTTGCTGTGAGGTTGTTTTTGTCTGCGTGCGCAGCACTCCAGCCCTGTCATCGAAACAGAAAACTATCCAATATTGAGTTCTTCTCTGATCTGGTAAAATAACTTTGGAGGAGCTTTTACATCATGGGAGACATCTGCATGCTTGGCTCCCTCCCTTGCTCCAAAGCAGCTTGGCCAGGAGTTTTCATATCTATATATATATATGTAAAAAAAATACGTATTTAAGGAGCAGCTAGCTGCACTATGGCCTTTTCCTGTGCATTGCTAAAGGGTCTGGGCTGTGATTTCCCAGCAGCTGTGGCTGGTCTGCAGCTCTCCAGGTGGACCAGCTGGGGCTGCACTAGACCGACCTCGGTCAACCTCGCAGGAGCCCCTGGCTGTGTGCCTGCACAGCGTGGGCTCCTGGGGTGACTCCTCTGAGCTGGTGCTACGAGGGGCTAAAATTTGGCTTGAGGGTTTGGATGCCATTGCTCTAGGCTTTGCTGCTTTTCTGTAAGTAAATTTTCTTAGCGGAGGGGTTGAATAAGGGGGTTTTTTGAGTTTTTTAAATCAGCTCAACTCCTGTCCCATTTTTACACTATTCTGTGGTGATGGAAATCAGCAGAGTTCTGTTTCCATTTTTATTTCAGTGGTTTACAGCCTGTTTTCTGTTACAGCAACACAAATCTACTTGGGCTAGAGCAGAATAAAGCCCCAAATTCAAATCAGCCTGGAAAAAAGAAAGGGTTATGTTTTGTTAACAGGAGGAAAAGCAAGTCCATTAGTGTTTAGTAAAGATGTGGTAAAAATTCCTTAATAAATACCTAACAATCATTCAGAAACTGGTAAGCAAAAAACCTGAATAGGGATTCCTACTTTCAGCCTTTTGTGAAGAATAGTGGCAATGAGCGTAGTTACTGGGAGAAAAGGGATGTGAAATTATGACAAGTTTTTGTATTGATCTTCCCTCAGTAAGGTCCATAGCTCATATTCTCCCTTTGAATCACAGACGTTTTCTCCTAACTCCTTTGTGTTTAAACTGCCACACAAGACCTGCTAATTGAGCCGTGGGGTTTATTTTTTGTCAATTGCTCACAAAGTGTTGCACTGGCTGGGCTCTGCCCTCTTTTTTCTACAGCCGTGTTTGGCTTCAGAGTGAAATGAAGAGTAGATTTAGGTTTAGGTGAAGAAAATAGAGCAGGAAGATGTAACGTATACATATTATGTCTCTCAAAGTATATCCATATACTAGAAAAGCTCTTTGCTTGTCTCAAAAGCAAAGTTTGCTTGGGCTTTTTTCTGTTAAGTAAGCAGTGTTGAAATTTGGCAACTGTTTCTGAGGTCCTAATGAATCTGTGTTCTAATGCACCCATGTGGTGGTTGTTTCTACAAAAGTATTAAACAAGGGGACCTGCTCCTGCTCTTCAAAGGTGGACTGCTAGTCCCAGGTAGATGTTGTTTGTGCTGTTGAGTCAAAGCAAAGCAGTGATGCTGAGGGTGGCATGCAGTACGCGGGTGCCCCTGATACATCATCGCTGTGTTAAGAGGGTGAGAGAGAAAACAAGAGCAGGCTGCTTGGAAGCTGCCCAGATAACTTGTATATGGTCTCAGATGGCTCTGAAAGTACTGCAGTGAGATGCAGTCATTGCTCAGCCATGAAAGGAGACTATAAACTCCCACTTACCTGTCTCCTGTCGCTGTGGTGTGTGTATGGCTGCATGGCAGAAGCCTGAGTGAGGAACTGGGGAGCATGAGGTGGCTGCAGCGGGGTAGTGCTGACCAAGAAACTGCATCCTGCTAAGCAGCTCAGGGAGAAACCAGAGCTGGAAGAGATCAGTTCCTGCATGTCTGCGCTCTGTGTCACCTTCCAGTATTGTCCTGCAAAATGTTTCAGGGCCAGGTGTTCATCAAGAAGAGATGCGATGGAGAGAGGGGGAAAGGAGACTTCTTTGCCATTTCCCTTTTTCCATTTGCCCCTCAGCACCCAGAAGGTGAAACTTGCCCACGGCTGCTCCCAGAGGTGCTGTTCCCTGCAAGGGGTGGCAGCATGGGATGCAGCAGTGGTTTGGGGTGGCTCCGACTGACGCCCACGCAGAGTGAAGCTAGACCAAACACTGATGTGCTGTGTTATGAGCGGTCAGGGATGGTGTTGGTTTGGGGAGCTCCTCTCACTTCCAGTGGGCTTGGGGACATCGACGAGCAAAGAGGCAGGGCACGGAGCTGTGAGCGGCAGTTGCTTCACCTCTTAGGCTTTAGTCCATTTCCCTTTTGTAAGGCAGCATCTATCTTCTGCAATTTAACAGCAATACCATGCTTTTTATGGGCAAGATCCCCCTGATGGGGTTTTCTTCTCTGGGCAGTGCAAGATGGAGCAATCTCTTCATGGGAACCAAGCCCTAGGAGGATGCAGGGGGAGGGTTTCCTTCAGGTTGTATGTGCTCGTGGAGAAGCATCTTCAGCTGTATCACGGTGGTGTGGCTTTTCTTCTGCTGTGTGTGAGGACATGTTGGTGGGTTGGCTGCGGATCAGGTGGGGCCTCAGGGGTGTCTGGGGCAGGCTGCAGCCTTGGGCTGTGGAGGCACAGCAGGTCTGTCAGGAGAGCACAGAAGACAGAGAAGCACCTTTCATGCATTGGGAGAACTTGGGGAAAAGTAACTTGGAAAAATTAACTGGTTTATGTCAAGGCTTCTGGATGTGTAACTATAAATGAGATACTTGTTGCAGTGGACTGTTCTCTACCAGATAAGATTTAGATGGGTTTGGGGGCTTCAGGGTTGGGGGTTTTTTTGTGGTTGTTACTTGGAGCTTGAGCAGTGAATTTGCAAACGTTTTCTGTCAAAGCAAAGAAGGGCTCTGACAGCAGCGTGTCCTATGAGTGCCAGCACTACGTATGGTAATGGCTTTGTGAAATGCAGCAGTGGTGCTGCCTCCTTGCTCTTAGGCAGGGTGAGAGATTCTGCTCCCACTGGGGCAGCCCTCAAAGGCTGAAACCATCCCTTGTACTTGTCACTGGAAAGCCACCTCTCTAAGCAGTGCCTTCCTCACAAAATCAATGCTCATTTCCCCCGTGCTCAGTCAGATAACCGTGCAGAAATGTTGGGCAGACTCTCTTTTATTTTTAAAAAGGGCGGGGGGCAGGAATACTGTGATAACTGAAGAGTAGATGTGGGGAGGAGAAGCTGTTTAGAGAGCAGGAGAAACTTAGCCAGGAGAGATGAGGCTTAGCCAAAAGCCTCCATTGCTCCCTTTGTCTCAGATATAGAAGCCAGGCTTAGACTTTGGATCATGCCGGTGGTTCCCAGCTGGGAAGGGGTAAGGAGATTTCTTCCATATGACTGCAAACTTGCAGTTCATCCTGCAGCTGAGGGGATGGAAGAGGACAGGTTTTCCCAGGTGCTCAATGCTGCCCAGGCTTCAGTAAGGCTGTCCATCAGCCCCAACGTGGTGGTCCTTCAGGACTTTACTCCGTAGGTAAGAGCTGATGGCACTTGAAGAGGCAAAAGCTGGTTTTGTTCCATTCTTCTTATTTTTGGTAGTGTGTCTTCTTCCTTTTCTTTTCCATTAAGCATGATGTCACAAATGACATCAGTCCAATAACTGCTTGCGGTTGTCATAGTCACAGCCTGTGACACCCAAACAAAGCAGCAGGAAACAGAAGCTGGCATACAAATGCTGTAATATTCATCACATTCCTTTTTGTTAATAGCTACGTGGTTAGGTATTTATTTTCCATTTGAAAAAAAGAGAAGCGGGGGGACGGGGGGGGGAGTAAAAGCACAAACTTGAGTCGTTGAGGGCGAGGAAGTTTGTCCCCAACTCCATCTGAGCAACACCACTGCGCTTCTCCCTCCCAGTCCTCCTCCTTCAAGCCAATGTTGCTCTGGACCTCAGCCATCATTGCAGACTATGTGGTGATGCCACAGCATGGATGAAGGCAATGGGAGAAGTCCCACCGCCTCTAACACAAGCTGTGTCCCCAGGGAAAAGCCTCCCAAGGGCTGGCAGCAAGTGCCAGCAGCAGCCATGGGTCAGCTGGCTCTGGCTGTTGAGGTTGCCATCCTTGCGGTGCATGGACAGAGGCTGTAGAAGGGTTTTTTCAGCTTGGTTGGGGATGAAATGTGGTGGGGTTTTTTTTTGTTAGAGTGGTTTTGGGGGATGTGGTGGGGGTGTCTGGTTTTTTTAAATCTGTAAAATAAGCTATTCTGGGTGAGTGGCACAGCTAGTTTGCCCTTGCAAGGTTTAATCTCCGCTCCTTCAGAGTTTTGCACAGTTGGCCTGATGGTAGGAAGGCACCTGCTGCGAGAAATAATTCCAATAAATTAAAAAAAATTTTTTTACAGAAATAGATCTGGTGCAGGCACCACATTTGCGAGATGAGGACTGGAGGCAGGTGGTCAGGGCTCTCTGGGAAGGAGCCACCCAAGCCCCTCGCTGCTGCACACCCCTCACCAAAAACTTCTCCTTGCCCAGTGCCATCCCCCTTCGTGCCCCGCCTGCCCGAGGACGTACTGACCCTGAGCGCTCCAGCCTGGCTTCCCCAGAATATTTGGGCACTGAGCCTGGATAACTCCCCAGCCGTGCCTGAGCCGGGGCAGGCAGCGCGCATGCGGAGGGCAGAGTCCAGCCAGGGGCTGTGGGTTCGGGCGTTGGGTGCCCCGGCTCCTGCGGGTGCTGGTGGGGGGGGTTGCTCATTATATAATAGCTGGTGGTTGATTAATATGCCGTGAGTCAGAAACACCGGGGTATTTTAGCTTTCTCCAGTTGCTATGGCAACGTTATTTTAACAAATAGCTTTTTAATATTTAATTAAAACTCAGCTTTTGGCAAGCTGGAGTAAGAACTATTACAATTGCTACTACAAAGGGTTAGCAGTGAAGTGTATTTCAGAGCCACGTTTTTTTGGTTGGGTTCCTCTCCCCCCGAACTGTCAGCTTCTCCCCCCCACTCC
>VYXH01002104.1:265731-305320 GCA_013397275.1 Burhinus bistriatus
CCCCCCCCCCCCCCCCCCCCCCCCAAAAAAAAGGAGGAAAAAAAAAAAAAATCACTAATTCACTAGTTGTGAGAAACATGTGCTTGTTCCCAAGACACAAAGCAAATGTAATGCAAATCTGCAGTTACTCTTCACAATTGAAGGTTGTCACTTCTTTAATGTATAGTGCCAAGCCAGCTTCATAAGGACAGACTGGTATGATAGCGTTTATTAATTGCTGCTTTGTCGCTGACGTTCCTTCTTCTACCTTTGCCTGCCGGATGAGATCATTCCCATTTTGTTTGCTTCGTGTTCCCTCTGTGTCAGGTTGGATGCTTTTCCTTTGCCAGCTTGTAGAGGAGGCTGGTGCTGTGTCCGGATCAGGCTCTGGACTGGTTCCTAGTCTTTTTTTAGGTGAGCTCCTCTGCTCCCTGGTACCGACTGATTCTGCAACAGAGACAAATGAACAGAGAACTCGGTCTCCAGAGAAAAATAAATATTTAACAGCTCTCTTTGTAAATACCCTTTATTTATAGAACAGTTGCAGGTTCTATCGTGCTTGGTAAATGGGGATGCTTTTTATGCAAGAATTCTGCCTTGAGGGACTTGGTGGATATTTAATGTCATCTGTGATATAATAATGAAATAAATGTGCCGCTCTCATGGGATTCCCTCCCAGCTCCTGTTTGCTATGATTAACTTCAGTATCACACACTTTGTCTCTATTCACATTGCATCCCTTAATATTGTACTTAAACCTTATTTGGAAAGTAACACCTTTATTTCCTGAAGGGATGGGAAGGCTGTTGAGTGTTCTGACTCCTGCCAAGGAGTCTGAGACTATATGTACCTCCATCATGTATCGCCATGGTGTCTCACCAGATCCCTGGGATTGATGCAGTCAGCCTCTTGCTTTCCCAGAAGGCTGGGATGGTGCTGTTATTCCATCTTATAAATGGAGAAAGGTAGACCTGAAGAGATGGACTAGGATGTATTTCACCCCAGCTGCCTATAAGTTACACAGTTTTTCTATGGTAGCTGTCTAACCACTTCTGGGATCAGTTGAGAGACTGCACCATTTGCAGAGATGTTTCGCCCTGCTTTGGGACAGATGTTTGAGGCACATTGACAGGCTGAAAGAGTTGGGGTTGTTTAGCCTGGAGAAGAGAAGGTTCGGGGGAGACCTTATTGTGGCCTTCCAGTACTTAAAGGGGCCTACAGGAAAGATGAGGAGGGACTCTTTATCAGGGATTGTAGTGATAGGACAAGGGGTAACAGTTTTAAACTGAAAGAGGGTAGATTTAGATTAGATATTGGGAAGAAATTCTTTACTGTCAGGGTAGCGAGGCACTGGAACAGGTTGCACAGGGAAGTTGTGGAGGCCCCATCCCTGGAAGTGTTTGAGGCCAGGTTGGATGGGGCTTTGAGCAACGTGGTCTAGTGGAAGGAGTCCCTGCCCACGGCAGGAGGGGGTGGAACCAGATAATCTTTAAGGTCCCTTCCAACTCTAACCATTCAATGTCACAGGCATAACCCTCAGAGCTGCTGGTCTCCCCCAGCCACTCTGAGCTGTAAATTAGATGGGCAAAATTAAGTGAGAGAAGTGCCATCCTGCACCAAAGGTCATTGATATGCATTTCTATAGGAGATCCATAGTGGTGTCCCAGGCTGGAGAGTGTCCTCACTTGTTAACACTGCTCTGGTCACGGTGGTGTCAGGACCCCTTTCCAAAGCAGCACAGCTAATCTCTGCTGCACGTTGCTCACGGGTGGGCATCCAGGATTGAACAGCTCGGAGAGAGATGCAAACCCAGTACCCAGGCATGTAAACTGAGGTACAAAAGATTTTCCTGAACATTTCTCGCAAGCCAGGAAGAGAGCTAAGCCTTTCCTTTCTGTTTGTGCTGGAGGTGTACTGTTGCAACGAAAATTATAGTGATAATATTACTGCTGCTGGAATATTGCAAACAGTATGGGTGTGTTAGGCAGTTCTTTAAAGCATCCTTCTGAGTTGCATCCCGTACTCCTTGGTATGCTAAGTTTTTTTGATCTCTGCTTAAACCCCTCTGCTAGCTGATGGCAACCTCAAGGAGTCCAAAGGTGATCCCAGGATGTGATGGGAGCAGGGTCTCTGAGTGGATAATGACAGGCACAGAGGAGCACATGCTTACAGCCGCCCCGGTCAGCTGCTGGTTCCTGAGAGGTCTGGGAAGGAATCCTTTCTATTTAGTACCAGTAAGGAACTGAAACATATTGCATAAATCAAATTTGACTGGTTTCATAGCAAACATAGGTCTCCGTGAGTCTTGCAAGGCAAGGCTAGGACAGGCTTTCTAGACGGATGGCAGGAGGTCCTGTCGTGCTGGCGGGGCAGCATGGAGGGACAGGCGGTGACTATTGTGGGGGAAGCTGACAAGCAGATGGATGAAGCTGGCATTGCCGGTGGAGCGGAGGAGGCGAGCGCTGGTACGTTAACGAACATGATCAGGCAACCGCTGAGGGGCGAGGGGGGCCGAGAGGTTTGAACCGAACACCCTGACCAAGGAGAGCCTGCGGAGCGGCTCTCTGGGAAGAGGTGGAAAGGGTTTGGTGATGGTGACTAGCACGGGTAGGGGTCTGAGCAGTGATGCTTTTGGCTATTATAGGGTGGAGGGTTAAGTAGACGAAATGGGAATTGTGGTGAGAAGGCAGAGAAATAACCTGGAATTTTCATTCTGTGGCAAAATTTTGAGAAGGATACAGAGAAAAATGCTGCAGTATAGTGATCCTGCTTGGGCTACGTGCTGGGGTGTAGGAGAAATGCCCCCAGGTTATGGGTGAGAGAGATGTGGCCGATAGCCAAAGTATGGGCAGGAGAGCAGATGGGAGAGCAGGGAAGGTCAGGAGCACCGCCATCCCTGAGCGGAGGTGACGTGGAGGCAAGCAGCGGGCTGTTGGGGAGGGGTGGCTGTGCCAGGAGCCTGCGTGGTGGAGGAGACCTGGCTGTGAGCGATTTGGGGAATACCTGATGCGTGTTATTCCTGAGTGCTGTGATGGGTGGCAGGTCTGGCCAGTCAGATCTGCCCTGGAAATGGTTCCCGAGGGGAGAAATCAGGTTAGCCAGGAGGGGAAAAAAGTAGAACATGAGAATCTGTATTTTTGTTTGGGTGGATGTGCACTGGAGTTGCACCGAAAAAGCTGAAATGTAATTTGCAAGGGGACCTGTCAGGTCCCCAGCTCAGCCTCAACTACTCGGTCTCTTTGTACGACTGTAATATGTATAGATTTTCAATTTACAGTAATTTGGGACTGCCATGACATGCAGTCTGGCAGGTCTGACTTTCTCACCCCTGAGGATAAGGGTGGATCCCAGCTGGCAAAAAGCCCTGCGTGGGAGCAAAGGGCACATCTCTCCCGAGCGAGTGCTCAGAGATACTGCAGTAACAAGGACTTCTGAAAATGAAGCCCGAGGGCCTTTCTTTTTTTTTTTTTTGTGGTAGTTTAGGATCCATGCACACACGTTCTATTGCAAGTTGGTGATCTGTCCCAAATCCCCATGTAACTGAGCACGGGGTCTCTTCGCCTTGCCCAAACCGTCACTCCCTATGCTTAAAGCTAACCCAGGTTTTGTGTGCTTTCCTCTTCAATGGTCCCAGTTGATTTAAAACACGTGCTGCTACTTCCATGTCTCCCTGGTGAGCAACAACATTAGGGGATGGAATAGAGAGTTGGTTGAATTGAGAGAGATGGGAAGTTACAAAAATTGCATGCACTTTTCCTGGAGCTTCTCATCTCCACCGGTCCCAGAGCTTTACTTATTTTCTGCTGTTGTCAGTAGTTTTTGGTAGTGTTGTCTTCTCAGCGGCTGCTTACTCGCTAGGGTGTCTGGGAGGGTTGAAGGGTTGATACCCTGAAAGCAGGAGTGCTTGAACCTGTGAGTCTGCTTGTGTATTGGAGAAGACACCCCTGTCTCCTAACCCAGCAAATGCAATGGGGTGTGAGTGGCCCGTGCTTTGCATTGTGAATAGGTTCACACAATGCAACGGTAATATTTGCGTGGGTAATGTGTGCTTAGTCCCAGTTGCTGTTGGTGGAGTTAGGGTAGAGCATCACATGGGCACTGAGCACAGTAGTGGTCTCTGAGTTGTCTCCCTTTTCTCTGTCAACATTAGTCATGACTCAGGTATAAACAATCTGGCATGTTTCCTGTCTGCACTTCTCCAAGCGCGGTCTTCTGCTTGCACGCCTCAAACCAGACTGTAGCTGCATTTGCCATGCTCTGAAATCCAGCCAGGCTTGCTACAGATGAATCAAACCCCGCAGCGCTCGAGGCGGCTGGGTTTCATATGCTGCCATGTGTGTAGGAAGGGCAAGGAGCGAGTGAGGTCCTCGAGATCTACTACAGGAGGAGACTCAAGCTGCAGCAGGATGGGGAATTGCCTTGCATTTATTGTTATGATTTGTTATTAATATTATATCTAAATATATTTTATAGTAAATATATATTTAATCATAACTAAATTTTATACATTATTATATACTACATACATACAAAGAGGAACTGTATTTTTTTTTTAGCTCTGTTGTAAAGCATTCAGTGGATCCCCATCCTGGTGTGACCTTGCTCTCTGATGGTGCCTGCTGAGTAGCCATGGACAGGCCATCCCTCTGATACTGGAGGAGTACAGAGAAGGAGCAGCTTTCTGCTTTGATCTTGCTTCTGCCAGTCAGCAGCAAAATTTTGGAGGACTTCAATGAGCCAGGATCAGCCCCTCTAAAAATACTTCCAAGGCACTTGGAGAAAGCACTTGTGAGTAGGTGAGAAGCAACCCATATGTGCTTGCAGGGGGGGGAGGGAGCACACCCCTAGTAGGGGTTGCTTCATTATAAACACATTCTTTCTGACGCATGTTATCAAAAGGAAAGAAACTTCTGGAGCGGTAGCATAACATGTAGTGCTGCTTGTTGCAGTGATAAGTTTTGGTCTGTTACTGTAGAAATTGTTCCACTTTTTAGAAGATCCAAAAGCACCTTACTTTCCTGTCTTGAAAACCGAAAGGGTGTGTTTCGTGCATGTCATGAGGGTTCCTCAGCATCTCTTTCCAGCCAAGTCTGGCTGAGTAATTTTGTCGTTTGGGTGAATTCCTGACTGCATGTGTTAGCCTCGCACTATCCCTGACTGCTGGAGGTGGTAGTGAAATTGGAGGTACGCTCTGTGTGTTAAAAGTGGTGTAAAGTTGCCAAAGCTTGCCACAACGTACATTGCCTTCTGGGACCCCAAAGAGGGTTTTTGAGCATAGCAAGCAGACAGGGCAGGCTGGGGGTCAGGTTTGCATCCCCTGGCATGTGGCACATGCCCACAGTGGTGGTGTGGGCAGGCACAAGGAGATGATGGTGCGCATCTTCCTTCCCAGCAGAGAACATCTCCAACGTGTCCTTAAGCATGAGGCCAATGAGGCAAAAAAAAATCCTGGTGCTTAGCCCTGAGATTGCCTCGTCCATGCACAGCTCAGGGACATGATAAATAGAATCACAGAATGGTTTAGGTTGGAAGGGACCTTAAAGATCATCTAGTTCCAACCCCCCTGCCACGGGCAGGGACACCTTCCACTAGACCACGTTGCTCAAAGCCCCATGCAACCTGGCCTCAAACACTTCCAGGGATGGGGCATCCACAACTTCCCTGTGCAACCTGTTCCAGTGTCTCACCACCCTGACAGTAAAGAATGTCTTCCTAATGAAACAGTGACCTCTAAACAGCTGCTGTGGTGGCAACAGGGAAGGAAACACTTAGTGGTTTAGCTGCTCCTGGTTTTGGTAGAGGGGTAGGTGACGCCAAAAGAGAATTTGAATAGCAAAACAAGTAGCAGGCTCAGGCTGAGAATGGGTATTTTTGAGGGTTTCATAAGCTGGTTACAAAGGGGTGGGGAGTTTCTAGGCTGTACAGGAGCAGCTCTGAGCAGCATCCCCGGGTTAGGAGCACTGTGTAGCACAGCACCTCCAGAGAAGTGGAGCCATGATCGTTCCAGTATGTTGGTTTGTCTCAGGCTCACGGAGGCTCAGCCTCTGTACTTGCCTCACACCCCTCTTTGCTTGTCTGGCCGTGCTGTCCTTGCCCAGGGCTTCCTGAATAGCAAATATTAAACAAACAAACAAAAAAAGCATAAAACCCAGCAACAACAAACAACAAGTAGATTTAGCTGGTGAATTACTCCTGTACGTCGCAGTCCTTGTGTGCCTCTTTCTGACACCTGGCTTCTGCAACGTGTCGCTTGTCTCCAGCCGAATACACAGCCGTGCCCATCAGGTCTCTGGCCAGTCACAGATATGTGTTAAAAATTTTGCTTCTCCTCCTAAAAATCTCAGTGTTTTTACTGTGCTCTGGGATGTGTCAGTGGGACAGAGCACTTGGACTCAGGTGTCATGTCCTCTTCTGCGTCCACCTGAAACACATACCTGTAAACTTCACAGCAGTAACATCAACATAATGTGCTCTGAGCCATGTACAGCATCGATAGCACCACAGCTGCTGGAAAATTGCAGACTCCCTTTCCAAGACCCCCTCCCAACACCCTGAGCACCAAGGTGATGCCATACCAACTGCCTACTGGCTAAAGCCTACCTTAAACACGCTGCTTTCAAACTCCAGAATTTTGCAATAAATTATGATTTCAAAATGCATCAGTTCTTGCCTGCTGCAGTGAGTGTCTGTGGCCTCAACTGGTCCCGGCGTAGTGTCTGCTCAGGTGAAGGCTCAGGGATGCGTTGAGTGTTACAGCATGCTTGCGTTTTGTGTCATCGCCCTGTCTGTCCAACATCCAGTCTGTTTTGGGGCAGAAACCACCCTCTTGTGGAGCCCCATCAGTTGCTGTCAAGCAACTCCCTTTGCTTTTCCGGAGGCTCTAGCAGGATTAGTCTTGCTGGCACCATCCGACACTGCTCTGTGCCTCTGCTCTTCCTCAAACAGTCTTGAGATCTCTGAAAGGAGGGACAATCCGTGGTGTCACCTCTCAGGAAACATTGACATTCAAAGAATTCATGTAATTAGCTGTGCATTCCTTTTTAGATACAATCTAATCTACTTGAGCAAAGGAGCCAGCCGTCCCGTTTGCTTCAGCAACACTAGCTGGGGTATCATGTAAAGACCTCAGTGTGCGTCCTGGCGCTTTCCCTGGCTCTTCCTGCTGGTGGGAGCCTTGACTGGGATGGCAGCACAGACCCAAATAACATCATAGCTGGCATATTTGCTGGGGTTTAAGTACCAGTGCTGTGTCAGACACTTACATTAAATGTGTAGGATTTCCCTTCCCTCCGCCCCCCCCCAGGGCACTGAACTCCTGGGGGTCCCATGAAATTGCTTGGAGATTTGGGTGCTGGACACATCTAAAAACTAGTCTGTGGCTGATTTACAAAGGCTGGATTTTATTCCAAGCAATTGGAAGCTCGGGGTGGAGGGGGAGCTTTGTATTCCTGTGAGTGAATTTGGTGGATTCTTTTCTTATTTGGTCAAAAGGTTGACTGATAGCATGGCTAGGTCCATGCACACTGCCAGCCTATGTGTCCTTTTCCCTGTGGGTTACTGGAGGTAATTGGTGTTCCTCTGCTGCTCCTTATCCAAGACCCTCTTTGGCAGAAGCTGGGTGCCAAATTGCTTTGTGCGCCTTCAGCACAGCAGCAGTTAATTTGAGGTGAGCCATGTTTCATAGGAAGTCCAGGAGGGTGGTCCCCTTTTCGCAAAGGCTGACGTCATTCTGGTGGGTGCCACTTACTCTTTGCCCTCTGCAGGGTAGAAGCACACTCGGCAGTTTGCCTTCATTGGACTGAAGGGATTTGACAAAGTTTGTCTGACTCCATGAGTTGAAATTTGTTCAGTTTAACCTTAAAACATATTTGCCTGCAGGGGGCTATTGTCAGAGACAGTAACGCTTGACGTTGCTTGTTGTTCCTGAGCCACCGATTGTAGAGCATCTAGCTTATTGTTCAAAATGGCTATTTTTATCATAGTATAAATGGTTTGTAGAGAATTTTGAAGAGTATGTGTTGACTCATGGAGACAGCAATATTTAGCACAATTTTTTTTTTTTTTTACCTTCAAAGCAATTTACAATGAATAATCCTCCTAACTCCCCTTTGAGCAGGGAAATAGTGTATAAACTCTTTGGGACAGGAATTGGGGCTTGTTTGGTTTTGTAGTATTGAAGTTGTGATTGGGGAAAAACTGTTGATCTGGGAAAACCTTCTTGCTATAAAAATCCTGCTTAGTAATCATACACAGAAACCACTTTACATGAATAGCTCAAAAATGCTAGAGAAGGTATTGGGATTGGGACGTTTCTAGTGCTAACAGTTAAACTGTATCCTGTCTTTCTCAAATTTATGAAAAGCAGCTTTATCTGTCTCGAGAGGTTTTCTTTTGTTGTTTAAAGTTCCATAAATCTACATGGGAGATCTTAAAATTGGATAAGGACTACGTGACTAACTGAGGCATTTCTGAGTTAAGTTGTAACTTGAAGCATAAGAAAATAAAGGTTCTCTTGGATTGTTGCATTAGTAGGATATATTTGAACAAGTGTGTTGCATGTCATTAAACATATGGTGAATCACATCTGACATACATGCCAAAAAGAGTCTGAGATAATGGGACCAAAATGTCATGCAGTAACAATATTCACATAACAGAGTAATTTCCTGGAATATAATCCTCAGAGAATGTAAAATTAAGTTTGAAAATATATCCTCATTTCTATCTTGCCCCTCGTAAAGTAAAACCGCTGGAAATTGTTAACCCGTTGGTTGTTCTTACAGCAATTTGTGAATGTTAAGCTTCTTGTTGGGTCTGGAGTACCTTTTTCCTACTCCCAACTTCACCTGCCCAAGGGCAGAGTCAATCCGTGCGCCATCCATCTGTAGCATCACTACACCTGTGCTGCCTGCAGTGGAGGTTCCCTATACAGATATGGATGTCTTCTGCTTTGTTCGTCGTGTCTGCCAGCTGTTCTTCGAGTCTTCAGGTCTCCTGAAACAGTGGCCATTTTGGGTAACACTGCTGCTGTGTGTAATGTAATGGACAGAAAAAGATTCTCTGGGCTTGTTTGGGTTTATAGGATATATTCAACTAAAAGGCATTGCACGTAGTTAAGCATATTGCATGCAGTTAAGTATTAAGTATAGTGAATCGGTGCTGGCACAAATGGTGGTGTTCTCCAAGGATCTTTTGCATCTTAAGAGAAAGTGTAGTCTAACCTAATTATGGTAACCTATCCTAAAAGTGCAATAATTAAACTGAAGAGATTCCTAAGGTTGTAGGGTAGGATTTTCTGAAAGCCAGCTTCCAAATCTGCTGTGTCTGTCCCTAGTCTGTGTTTTAAATGTTGACTTCAGTTTCTAGCTAACCTTCTTTAACTTCCACTGTGTTAGTCAAACAGCTGATTCACTGGGAACTCATATGGGCTCCAGTGTCTTTACACAGTCCTTATTGAGTTAGATTGGAAAAGCACTGTGGAATTTGAAAGAAAAGCAGAATGTGGATTCATGATCTTTCCTATTTTGTAGTCTTTTTGAAGGAGGAAGCCTGAGGTGTCTTCATCTATGTGTAGATACAAATCGCTAGCAAAAATACAGCAAAAAAATATGTTTTATCATTGCTGCCTTGGCTAACGTGCTGAGCATTCAGAGTTGAGATGGGCATGCCTGTAGATTGGGCTGAAAACTGGGGAGGAGTGAGGGGATGTTGCAGCTTCTGTGCACTTGGCATGGGAGAGGAAAGCCTGGAGCCCCTGACCAGGGCTCCACTGGTAGAGGGAAGGTGCCCCTGCAGGGTGAGATTTGGCAGCAGCAAGGCTGGCCTTTTGGCCATTTGAGCTGAATTCAGGAGGACTATAGGAGGCTGAGGGCAAAGCTGTTTATTATTTATTCACCTCTTGCCTTCTCTCCAAGCCCTTGTAGCCCCTCGCTGCTGCCTACTCCTTTCTCTCCTCCTTCCCCTTGTCAGCCACCCAAAAACCAGTCAAGGTGCAACCCAGTACCTGCTGGTTTTGTCATTTACCTACAAATCACCCTTCTTCCCTTCGGGAAAACCCTACGCCATCATCCATGCGCACGCGCACACACACAAAATAAACTTCTGGCCCCACCAGGATAAATGCTGTATTAAAATCACATGTGTAACATCATCAAAGCTCTGGATTAAGCTGGACAGATGGAAAATGCCCTGCTGACCTAATGCCCATTAAAAAAATATATCTGTAGCTGGTGTCAATGGGCTGCTTTCTTCTTTTCCTTTCTTTCCTTTTCTTATCATTTCTGTGCTTCCTCTTTATAAGAACTTCAGTGCTGCATTAAAGAGATTACAGGTGCTTTTCATCTTTACCTTTTTTTTCCCCCCAATTTTACTTCTTCCCAGTAAGCCTCAGGGTTTTTTGTTTTTTTTTTTTTTTTTTTATTTTATTTTAAAGCGATTGATTTATAGCTCTCCTACCTGCTGGGAAAGATTGACCTGCTACTGAGCATCTTCAGACAGCCCTGCTTTTGAGTCACTCGGGACTGGAAGCAAACAGAGGGCTCGGTTCAAAGGTGTTTCTTTCCTGCTGCTATTTACACCCTAAGGAAACAGCAATGGTGTATGCTGGTTTTGTATAGCTTGATATATGCCATGTGTGTATGCACCTGCATCTTGAAATGGGGTTGTCCAAGGAGGAATGACTTTTTTTTTTTTTTTAACTAATACCCTCTTGATTTCTGATTTCAGGCCTGAATGAAATCTCGTTACTTTTTTTCCCCACTTTTTCTCTCATAGTGTGCTTTTGGTGGGGTTTTGCTATGTGGTTTTGGGGGTGGTGATGGTGCTTTTGTTTATGCAAGCCTCAGGCAGTGTTTTGGTTCCTCCGAAATGTGAGGCATGGATCCCATCTGAAGCCCCTTTCAGTGGGTTAAATAATTTGTGGTTTTCCTCCCACTTTGCTGCCTCAGTCTCTCTCTGCATGTCTGGGGCAGGAGACATGGGGCAAGCAGTGGTGCTGAGCTACCATGCCAAGAAGCAAATGGGGAAGGATGTCTTTCACATCACTTTGGTTCACTGCAAGCTCAGTGGACCACGGGGTCTATCCCATTGTTCAGCATTCAAAGCTCTGAAAAGATCTCTAGGGGCAGTCTGGAAAGGGTTTGGGGTTTTTTTTTCAGTTCCTACAATCTGATACCAACACTACATTGTTTCACCTTCAAACGAATGAACTTGACATGCGGAATGGCTGTTCTTCACCCTTTCTGAAGGGTGAATGAGCTAGCACTGAATTTCCTCAGCTGGGTCTTCTGCTTTTATGTATTGGTCTGAAAACACTGACCTGAGCAGTTAGGCTGATTTATTCCACAAAAGGAGTAAGATCTGTCTATTCTTGTTTGAATTCATTTTTGAAAGAATAAGATCTAGAATTAAAAACAAATGATGAGAAGGAAACAGAGAGGCCTTTTTTTAACTTGCTTTCCTAAACCTAATATTAAGGCTGCTTTTCTCACTCATGTGACAGCTAAGACCGAGTCCCACAGCCACTGCCCTTGAACTATTTTATTCAGTGCCACCTTTCATCATTAGAAAACAGCTAGAGATGCTGCATTTGAACCTTGGCAAGTGACAAAAGAGACCAGCAAAGATTTAGACACCGCTCCATTCTGAAGAAGAATCAAGCGTGGGGTGACCCGACCTGTCTCATCTCTCCCATCCCTTCTTGCCTGGGGGTGGTTTGGATGCAGTTAACTGATGTGAACTGCCAGTATTTGGAAAGGAGGGATTTGGGAGCCGATTTCAGCAGCCGGATCCAATTTCTCAGCAGTGTTGTGTGCAATTGGGCTGCGTTTCATCATATTCGCTTTATTTTAATAAGTGTTATGAGAGGACTGCTCAGTGACTGAGTGAGGATTTTCCATTACAGGCTCTGAAGCCTTTTCACGCTCCCTGGCTGTCTTTCCTCTCTTGCAGTACTTCGCACAGGATAACTTTGCTTTAGAAATGAATTTTTTCAAAAGGAGAGTGGAGGCCTGTGGCCTGCATGAGTGGGATGGGATTTTAAGGGTTTCTGGTTTGTTCCCTCTCTCTCCCCTCTGATTCTTACCCTTTAATTTACTGTTATGAGGCCACGGGACATACCAGGGGAATTGAGTGCATTGGGTCATATCGCATCCTATTCCTTCTCAAGCCAGAAGCAGCCCTACTCCACAGGGACTGCCTTTCAGGAGCGTTTCTAGAGGCCACACGAATCAGGAGCTATGTGAGCAGTTTGTCTGGTTTCCTCTGCCTGAGCTTCCTTCACTCCCTGAGTATTTTGGGGGTTGGGGGGAGAGGAGGAGAAGGCAAAAGGCATTGGAGGAGAATCAGATTCGCTTCCACAAGACAGAGAAATCATGAAGAGAAGAGGAACTTTGGGAAGAAAAAGCAAAAGTCATTTAGGAATTCAATTTTTCTTCTTGGGTTCCTCTTCCAGGTGAGAAGCATGCAGTAAGTCTTGATCTAGTTCCCTGAATATCAGAGAAGTCTTGAGACAGAAGTTGCTTCAGGACATGTTCATGAGCAAGCATTTCTCTGTCAGAAGGCAGCTGATCTGCTGGAACTGAAGCTCTTCACATAAATATGTGTTTTGTCAATGCTTTTGTTGGAAAAGAGGCCTGAAGTCCAGGCTGGATTTGAGAGAGGTGATAGCTGGTAGCTCCTCTGAGGTGATAGTTCCTCTGGGATATGGTTTCAGGTCTCTGCCATCCCCAACCTTATCCATGGGACTATTGTCTTTCCCCTTCTCCCCTTCTTATTTGGATTTTGGGGTCAGGTGACTTCAAATAATAGCCTCAGCTCTTGCTGTGGAATGAGGTTTTTTTCTAAACCTCAGAAACTATTGTGCAACTAAACTTTCACATAAAGCCTCAAGAGAAATAACCCTGGACCACTTCAATCTGGGTAATTGCAGTGCTTAAGGTAGAGTCTTGCAGGTGATAAGACAGGGATGGAATGCTGCTGGGAATAGGGGGCGGGGGGGAAAATCCTTGGGAGCTGGCTTTTGTGTCAGCTTTGGATCCCGAGTAGTTACACAAAGGGTTTGGCTACATGGCTAGGTTGAAGAATAGCCAAAGACGAGATGTGCCTGGAGCCTTAGCTCCCACATGTCTGGGGATGCTGAATTTTCTAAAGTATTCATCAAAGAGCATGGGGCGTGTTTTGGAGGAAAACTTGTGGTTGCAGAGACAAGCTTGAGAGCCTAGCCTGTGTTTAGTTGGTGCTGCAGCAATGGCAGGTTGGTCCTAGCAGAACATCAGGTGCAACGTGCCGCGATGGCTGTCGGAGGCAGCAAGGAAGCTTGTGAGCACCTTGTCTGCCTGCCCTCCACACCGGCCAGGCTGCCCGTGGCAGTGGTGAGCCCAGTGTGGTTGTCCTGCCAGTTTCTGGGCGCAACACAGGTTCTGCCTGTCCTCCGAAAGGAGGTAACCCTAGCGAGCATCCTGCTGTTGTATGTGGAGACCATCTGAGAGCATGACCCAGCTGCCTTAATTCCACTCCCTCTTGGTGCAGAGAGTGATTTTTGGGACTACAAAGGTAATTTTCCGTGTGGTTTAGGAAACAAAATGCTGTGAGCGTGCTTTACCAACCAACCTGCAAATGACCCAAGCAGCTGGTTAACAGTGGGAGCTAAGACACATTTTAACAGTGAGGCTGTGGAAGTGCTGCCTTTCCCCAGTGTATTCAGTCCCCCGGGCTGGTGGGATTGCCAGACTGGAGTCAACAGCCAGAGCTTTTCAGCAGGCTCTTTCCCTGCCCTCCTTCGTTGTGCAGCAAAGTCCTTGCAGAAAAGCAGGCTCGGTGCTGGTGGGTTGCCATGGAAAGAGCTGCCACATCGCACTGAGTTCATAGTGGGGTGTTTGGTTATTTCTTTTCGAGAGAGAAATTTTCACAAACATCATAAAATTGGGAGACGAACTAAATTAATGCAAGCTGGTCACAAAATCAGTGACTCTTGAAATTGTATTATTAAGAATCTTTTTTTTTTTTTTTCCTCTCCTTTCCTTGGAAGGAACGCACATGTGTTTTGGCAAACAAATACTGAATATTAGTGTCATGCTAGACGTTGATGACTGGTTGGTTGGAGCCTGTTTTGCAGCGCAGATGAGAGAGGAGGAAGGAGGAGGCTTTGCTGGAGCGGGTGGGAGGGAGCGTATGCCCTGGGCGCACTTGCTGCAGACCTAGTCCTGGCTGTTTCTGTGCCTCTTGTGCTCTGTGGTCCTGGCATGCAGTGTTTAGGGTTATTAACGTACTGTGTCGGAGGAAATGGGCCTTCGAACTTCATGTAAAACTTGGCTCTGGGAGCACATGGACTGAGTGGAGGTGATTTCTGAGCCCATGCCATACAGTTGATCCCAAATTTGGGGGTTCTCCTGGCACTAACAAATCATGAGTCGTTCCTGAATGCTTTCTGTGGTGGTTACGCTCAGGGCTTTGCAGGATTTCCAGCTCTGTTTGGCTGGAGAGGCAGTGCAGGCTGCCCAAATGATGGGATTTTTTCAGAAGCAGTGAGACTTAACACTTCTGTAACACCTTCCCTCTGCAGACGTCACCGGCCTGTGCTGGCAGAGGAGTGGGGCTGGAGCCCTCACAGGTATGGGCAGAACGAGGTTAACACTTTCCTTCCACCTTCCCTTTGGCCTTTTCCATAATTTAGCAAGAAGGTCATCCATGAGACCAGCAGAACTCTTGAGTTTAAAGCAGGAGGGGGAGGCAGGTTGGGAAGGGAATATGAATCATATGAAATAAGAGGAAAACTGAACTGATGAGGCTTATGGGATGTTACAAACTTAAGCTCGTGTCTTGTTTTCCTTCTGTTGACCTAGATAGTGGAGAGAGTGGCCGCCTTCTGCATTGACTCCTGGTTTTGTGCTTCTGCCTTGTGATGCCTTCTTTGCGGTGTTGTGTTTTACTTGTTCGGATGTAATCTTTTTGGAGAGTAGCTATTCATTTTTTTAATTTTTTGGGGGGGAAATAAATTATGTATAAGAAACTCTTTGAAAATAATTTCTTCAGATAATTTTTAGTGGTACAAAATTGCTCAATGATTTCTGACATACCAAAAGGCAACATGAAATAATTGATTGACCTCATGAGAGGCAACAAAGACATGTTTCTCTAGGGAGATGTTTTTCGTGTGTATAAACCAGCCTTTGCTTTTTCAGGCGAGATCCCTCCTACTCACCAGAAACAGGAGGAGAAGAAACCCAGTTTAAAAAAAAAAGGGGGGGGGGGGAATTTAAACAAAAACCCTTCAGTGAGAAACTGTTTTAAGGAGCAGTTCTCCTCCTTTTCTGCATTTCTCAAGTATTGCTCAAGCATCATTGTTACAGTTTGTTCATCTGGACGTGCTATGAAGTAGCCCCGGAGGGAATCCAGGCATCAGGGAGACAAAGAGGCCAGTGCCTGCAATGACTCCGGCCCTGCACAGGGAATAGTGAGTATGCCTGGATTAAAACGTGTGGGAGGAGACAGGAGGAGGTGATGGCCAAGCATACTTTGTCACGCTTTAAGGTGTTCTGGTGGCAAACGCTTCCGCTGGTAAGAAATAAATGAATGGGAGGTTTTTCCAATTCTTTTTTTGTTATTGGCAGTTTATTCTTCAGCATAGTAATAATCTGTCTGGGTGAAACATGGTCCCTCTGTGGTTTGGTAGCATAAGGGGCATTCCAGATGGATGCCAAAGCATCCAAGCTTTGGATGGTCCAGATCAAGCTCCATTTTGAAAGTAGCAAATAGTTTGTCCTGCATCCCTTGATGTTTAAAATGAGAAGTGGAAGAAACAAAATGTGTCCCTCTTTGTGGCACATTCAATGGTAAAAGACTGCAAAGGCATGGATTGTACTAATTTGATCGTATTTATGAGTGTGTCAATTATTATTATTTTTTTAATACATAATCAGGTCTTCTGAAACTTCATTTACTTCCAAAGGTCCTTTTCACTCCCTTCCACTGCATATTTCCAAAAGAAGCGCTGTTTCTTTTGGACTGGGACATTAAATAATTTGTGAATGATCCAGTAATTGTCTCCTCTTTGTATTTCCTGGGTGAAATCAAATGCAGAGACGTTCACATCCCACTAAATCCCACTCTATTTCCAGCAGCATCGTGTTAGGGTGTGCTCACCGTCTGTCCCCTGTCCCCCATATTGCATCCTTTCCTAGAGCTCCTGGGTGCTGGCAGCTCCTATCCTGGTCCGGGGACCCTCGTTGCAAGGACTAGTTGAGGGAAGGGTGGGACAGGCTGGATACAGAGCAGTGCCCCAGAGCTGCTGCAGTGAAATAAATAAATAAATAAATAAATAAATAAATACACACACACACACACACATAGAGGCTGGCAGATTAAACACAGATGGGGAAATGTGGCATAAAGGAATTGCATGTTGTTAGATCAGATCTATCTGCCAAGTTTCTGGCCTCTTGAGGACAAGAATATACCTGGAAATTGAAGAGTCATATTCAGGTGGTCTTGTAGTATCCAGGTAGCAAGAGTCCTGCAGAAAGACTGAGGGCAGAGCTCCAGCAGCCCCTCAGACCCGCCTTTGCTGCAGGTCAGGTTAGAGTTTACAGGAATTAATGCCCCCAAAAGTGGCGACTGCTCCCCTGTCTCCTCTTTTCTGCAGTACTTGACATGGGAAGAAGGATCTCCCGTTGGGGAGGGGGTCGGTGTTTGGGTTTGTGGGTTGCAGTTGTCAGGGAGTGTTTCTAACCCGGCTGTGGAAACCCAACTCTGTGTGACAAGGGGGAAGGATTGCATTGTGTGCCCAACTTCTGGCACGAACAAAGGTCCTTTGTGGCCGTGCCAAATTCTCCCAACAGCAAAACTGTTACTGTGCACAGAGGGCAGTGGCTCTGCCCTGTGACAAATCACAGCAGCGGGTGCTGCGGGGAGGAAGAGGAAGCTTGTTCGGTCCCGTGATCCCCAGGGGCAAAATGCATTTGTTTGCCTGCCTAACGGGCGCCTGTCGGGACACTTAATAAACTGTGCACACCCACCTGAAATCTCAGCCTACCACATGGCTAGACAGGCCTTTTCCCCATAAGCAACCACAGTTTTGAAAAGCTTTCTAACTCTTTCTTAATTAATTAATTGTGTGTATAAGCTGTGATTTTTTTTTTTTAAATTATTATTTTTTTTTCCTAAAGAAGATAAATATTTGATTGGGAGCATATTTGTTGGATGACAGAAGAAATTAGAACAGGGTTACTTCATTAATAACTTCAGCTCCAAACAACTCTTAATTTCAAGCTTCGGATGGTGTAGACATCTGGAACATCAGTGGTGCTTCAGCTGGCTTCTGGTTTCCGAGGACGGACAATAGTTGGTGGCTTTTGGTCTTATACTAGATGTCTTGAATGCCCAGTAAGCTGGGGAAAATGTTTTGTGAGCTGCAGTGAAGGGAAAGCATGCAGGTGTTTCGAAGGACCTTGCTGGCCTTGCTGTTTGTTGTCTCTCTGCCCCTTCTGCTGAATGTAGTCCTCTGTCACACAGTCCATAGGACTATACTAAAGCAGGGTGGTTTGCACGGGTATGAGCTCTAGGTGCTTACTAGGAAAAGGATAGATAATTAAATACTCTTTGGAAACAAAGTGCCGAGGTAAAGTTTGAGGCCACTAAGGGGAAAATGATGTGCAGAGGGGTGATCTAAGTGAGAATTGCAGGAGATGAAGTACAGCAGATGTAATAAAACAACTTCAGCAGACACAGCATGGGATTAGGAGGATGGAAAACAGAGTAGCTAAGCATCTTTCAGAGGGTCACTTTTTCAGTATTTGACCTCAGAGCTGACTGAGGAACTGATGAAGGGATAATGTGACATGTGCTAGGAACGTTCAGTTTGTATTACCAACAGCAGGAAAAAATATGCCCTTGACCGAGAGGCAAGGGTCAACTCTTCCAGCGCCTTCAGAGCCAGTGAGAGAGAACGAGTATATTGATGGTGCCCACAGACTTTGGATGAGATTAGGTTGTCATGAGAAGGTCTTCATCACATGAAAATGCTCCTTACAGTACTAGATTTTTCCAGAATTTAGGAAAAAAAAAAAAAAAAAGGAAAAGTGAGAGTTCTTGAACTGTAGCATTGAAGCAAAGGAAGACCAGGAGAAATTGGTGCAGCTTTGCTAGCGACATGTTTTGTTACAGCTGCAGAGGAAGGTAACTTTTAGCTTGTGTAAGGACCGAGGGAGGTTTGGCATCATGAGAAGCAGACGGTCTTCTCTGCTGCGTACATGCACCTGTCCTGATGAGCAATTTCTGAGGGAAGGCAGATAGTTCAGACCTTTGATCTTCAAACTCTTGCTTCCTCCCATGAGCCTGCTGGTGAGTGAGAGTTGTGGTGGTTTTGTGACTTCAGTTCTTGTTCGCTAGGACCTAATCTAAGAGTACCAGCTCCTTTTGCAGGGGCTGTTAAATATTTTTCCACTTGTGAGCTAGGAGGATAACCTAAATTTGCTGGAGGATGGAGCAGTAGCCTGTAGCACAGAAAACCTGGATGCGGTTTCCAGCCCTGCTGAAGACCTTGGGTAAGGCATGATCTTTACACTGTGGCTACCCCATCCCTTTTGGTGGCAGCAAGCTGTAAATTGTCTTAGCCATTTAACGAAGCCTCAGCCACGCTCTCTTCATGCCTTAATAGCCCGTCTGAGCAATGGGGATAATAGCAGTACCTGAATTCACAGGCCTGCTGTGAGGATAGGTGTCGTAACAGCTGTAAAGCCTCAAAATACTGGGCTAGTGGGATCCTCTGATCACCATAGGTCATTAACTATCTAAGGCAGACTCCTGCATAAGGGGAAAGAACTTGAAAAAGATACCTGTTTTACATAGTCGGTGGAAGTCACATCATTGCTTTTAGAGAAGAAAAGCCTCCAAATGCGGAACTACATTTTTCATGGTCTGATACAAGGCCACTTTTGCAACAGTCTTTCCTTTAAGCTAGTAGAGCACAACGAAATTTAATGTAAAATGTGACAAGATGAGAGTGCGTGTTATTTACACCAAGATACTTGCAAAGCCCCTCAGCAGAACCAAATCTGCTCATCACTAGGGCTGGAGGGAGCCAAGGAGGTCAGACCAATGCAAAGCACCGCATAAACAGGTACTCTTCCAAGCACCCCGTTCCTCTTAACCAGCAACAGCCACCTTTCTTGCATGCTGGGACAGCAGAGATGTGACCTGTTGACCTTATTCACCTGCTTTTTGTCTGTCTTGGTTAGGAGAGTGGGCACCAGCTATGGGTGGGAATAAATTGTGTGAGGTTTAAGGAAGGAGATGTATTTTTCCAGCAATACAGGGATTCATCTGTATCACAGGAATCTCCTACGTAGACATGCAGGTTGGGAAACACATGTGCATCATCTGCCAGCAGTTTAAGGTCATTCATCTGAATTTGGCTAGCAAGCAGGAGACCCAACCTGGCTATGGGCACAGGCAGCCTGGATGTCTACAATGTGCTCCCCCAAGCCAGCAGCGGTATGTGCATGGGGGTCTGTTTGCACCCCCAGACAGAAGCGTAGCATTTTGACGTGGGACGCCTGAGGTTTGCCTCCTCAGTTCATCAGGGTACTGAACCGTGTGAGTTAGGCCAACGGCTGACTGTTCATGTGCTTAAAATTGGAGCTGTCCTGAAGCGCCTTGGACATCAGATTTGTTTGCTATTCTCTGGTTGAGTTTGGAGGACACTGGGTGTTCAGGTCTTGTGAAAATCCGTCTGGCAATTTCCAGGGATGGCCTGGTTTTGAAGGCGGTGTGTTAAAATTCCTGCTTCTGGAAATGTCAAGGTGAATGTTTCCGTGGTATTGTAAAATGTTGCATCACTGCACACGTACTCAGTGTGGTGGGCTCCAGGATGCTATTTTGTACCCCAGACCCTGCTCTTGGGCTTCCTTCAATAGCGTCTGGCACCATAGATCAAGGCTTTCCATTCAGGAAGTGAATATTCTTAGGTGCTAGAATTATAAGCCATACCTAATGTTTTAAAAGGGGAAAGTACTGTGTACGGAAGCTTTTCCTGGTGGTGCAGAGGTTCAGACTGCGTAAGCAGTGTCAGTCTGGATGACTCGAAGCGATAGCCGTTGTGTTCAGTGGAGCGTAGATGAGTGGAGAGGGAAACGGGGGCAGGAGAGAAAAATAGCAGTGTTGGGGGGGCATGGTTAAAACCATCCTGTGGGAGGGAGACGTTACGCTAGTCTGCTTGTAGTGTTTTATCCTCTCATCTGTACTCCTCATCGGGGAACGTGAAGATACAGAGAAGCCCTTGGTGGGGGGAGAGGAAAGCGGTACAGTGACTCATCAGCTTTATAAATCACAAACCATCTGCGTTTTTCTAACACATAGTGAATGAGTCAAAGGGGGAGGTGTACAGCTATAGACACAAGCAGGTTACTAATGTTTTGTGTTAATTATTGAGCTCCTTTATCTCTTTTGGGAACTCCGTAGACTCCTTCAGTGCTGCTGTTGTGTTGGATGAGGCTGATGCAAGGGATGCTCCCCATCCCAGACAAAAAGTGATGGCCAGGCATTCCATAAGTCTGCATGTATTGCCTGTCTTGTTCAGACCTGACATCCTAGTGACATTGATTTTTTCTCTTTTCTGTTTCCCTCGAATCTAAACCCATCTGAGAAGTGGTCACCAAATCGTCTCCTGGCCTCAGCCTTCGCTCCTTCCCCTCCATCAGGTCCCCTGGGTGCTTTTCGCTCTGTTTCATGCTATGGTGTGTGCCATGTGCTGCCCGAGCCAAGAGATGCAGGGCTTCAGGGGCTGCTTCTTGAGAAGTGAAAGCTTTTTTTTTTTTTTTTTTGAGAAATTTAGAGCTTATTTCTACCCTGCAGCCATGCAAGACAGACTCCCAGAACGTGCATGTGATTTTTATTTTGTTTTCCCCTTTGTAGTTCACCTGCAAAAGTGTTTGTGAGTGCCATGATAATTTCACTTGAAAAAAATTTGACACTCAGCTGACTAAAGGCAGGGTGCGGTGGTTCCCAGAGCAGAAAAATTGCCAAGGGAGACAAGCAGTGTGAGGTGTACTACAGCAGGAAGGCTTCTGTACTGTTGCTTAAGTTTTTTTGTAAGCACGTGGAGTAAAGAAATCAGATGTCTTGATTCTGTCATAGCCCATCTGCTTTCTGCTTTGGAGGCATTCACCCGGTAGTGTCCCTCTAATAACAAATCTGAAGAGAGCGAAGAGGTAATAATATATAAAATACATAGTAATATAGGAAGTGTCTACAGCTGTACCCTGTGTAGGTGGCAGTGTAATGGAATGATGACACGAAGGAGAAAGGGGACCAGACGTTGCTGTTAAGATGTTAGATCGTAACAAATGGGAAATGATTACTAAAAGTTGCTTAAGCAAAGGATACTTCTTTTAAAACCCCCACCTTTCCCAGAAAAAAAAAAAAAAATCACTATTTAAAAGCATACCTGGAAAGAAAGGAAGCTGAACATTCAAACAGAATAAATTATTTTTTTCCTGCATAAAATCAAAAGATGGTTACATCCAGGTTTTACCCACATAGCTGAAGATATGTCTACAGATAATTTTTGTTTTGTGTCTGTGAGTCTCTTGTCCTCCCACCACATGGTGCAGGATGAAAACTCAATATGAAGAATTACTTAAATCCAGTGACTTTAATCCAGTCCAATGATGAGGATTCAGTGAGCTGCACAGACAAGTAATTAAACTAATTAGAATGAATGTTTTTATAGTGTTTCTATTTCTCTCTTAAGAAATCTGTTGGTCTTTATTTCTCTCTTATGAACATGCAAGTACCTACCCTAGGAGTAAACACACCACTGACTAAAGGAGATCATTTTGACAGAGTACGTGACTAATCTTGGGAGCTCACTGCCCCTGGAAGCCGTTGATGGAAGGCGTTGGACAGAGGTTCAGCCCCCCTGCGGGATTTGAGAACATCTGCTAATGTATCAGGCTGTACCTTGTATGGGTGGTTCATACATCTCCTTGCTTGGAAGAGGTCAGTTTATATTTTTTCCTTCCCAGAAGAGAGAGCGAGGCCCCAGGAGCATACCACTAATACTTTTGGGTTTTGAGTGGGCAGAGCCATAGCTGCCACTGGGACCTTGGGTCCCTTTCTGCCCCTGAGCATCTGCGACTCTGGTGGAGAGCACTAGCTAAGCCGTGTGTTCAGCAGGACACCAAAGCAGGTGCCTCTGGCAGGAGCCCACACTATAACGAAAAAAGCTTTTCCCAAACTGTGCCAACTTCAGAAGCCGGTGGGAGCTGCAGCCCTTGTGTGCCGATTGCGGTTGCCCATGCGCCCCATTTAGTGTGCAAGCTGTGGGTTGCCAGCCCTTTTTCCGCAGAAGAAAGCAGTGTCTGGCATGCAAGGAAACCGGGATTTTGTCCCCATTCCATTGTGCTGGTGCCCTCCTTCCTGCTAATTGCTTGCCCCATCTGCTCGCATGTGTGCCCTCCTGCAGAGGGACCATCTCCAGATGGACCCGAGATTAAGGCCATTGTCTTGGGTGGGAAAAGTGACCATTGCTACAATATAAATATTCGTTCAGGGCATGAAACAGTCCATGAGGTGATGTTTTTCATCCTGGGTAGATAATTTTATTATTTTCCAGAGAGGAAAAATAGGCAAAATCAGGCCTAATCTGGATTTTAGCAACTAAACTTAAGCATGCATTTGAAAAAGGGGAAAAAAAAATACAAGCTAGCAATTGTAGTTGAGTAATTAAAATAGAAAATTCACAGCACGCAATGTTCAACTTACCCTTTTCTAGGAAGGGGTTGGCCACTTGTGTTCATACAACATGCAGCACAGAAAACCCACCATTTTTCCCATGTCTTTGGCTTTGCAGCATCATGAATGAGAGCATTTTAGTTCAAAGGACTAGCCTGTGAGCAGTGTACTCTGAAATATGCCTATTGCGCGGTACTGCTTGACACAACCTATTCTGGTAAAGCCTACAGAGGGGTTTTTTTCCAGAATATCTGTTTTCCAGAATAAGTTTCTTTATCTCTACACAGTGGTCACATCGCAGCTGAGCTGTTAATGTAAAGAGGCGGCTTTCATGTGGATTGGCTTAGGCACGCAGTTCTCCAGGGTTTTCTACTACTGTTGGTGCCTTTTGAAACCCTGTTTCATCCTACCCTCAGCCCATCTCCACCAAAACCCCTCATTTTTGTTTCATCTATGTATTTTTAGAGTCTCTTGGTGACTGTGCTGTAGGGGCGCAAGGCAGAGGCGGGATGTGTGCTGGGTTTGCTTCTGCCCTCGTTCTCAGACATGTTGACAACGAGTTTCGCAGGACACGTTGCTGGGGGAATCAGCAGTCCTGGGGGAAGTTTGGTTTGCTCACCTTTGAAAGGTGTGAGCCTCTGGTCCTTAAAAGAAAGAAAAATTATCAATTGCTGCTTTTCTGTAGACAAAAATTCATTGCCATGGCACCCTGCTACAAACATTTAAGTGGTTTTTTTTTTTCTAATTGGAAATGTCTACACTGACATATGTGAATTGAAAATATATAGCACTTTCAAATTTATTTTTTCACATGTCTGCAAAAATTATTACTGTAACGATCTGTATACCTCCCCATTAATTGTGTTTTATTCAGCTTACAAAGAACTGCAGAAGTGTCAGAGCTCTAGACTGCTCTGACTTAAATGCTGTTTTAAAAGCTCTGCTCTAGTTCACAAAACCTGCTCTTCTTTCTATGGTTTTCTTTTGTAAATCATTACAGTCCCGATCCATCACGCAGGAATTATTTTCCCTGGTTTGCTTCTGCTTATTCTCCTGCATATAATTAAGCAATGTTTTTAAGTGTTTTATCACAGTGGAGAGCAACAGCATTTTTTTGCTGTGCTAGCTGATGTGCTTTTTGATATTACTGTAACAGCTGCATGCTAAAAACAGTTGTAAGGAAGGAAAAACATCACCCTAGGCACGTTCCTTTTTTGCACTGTGAAATCTGTATCTCACCTCTCATCCTTGGATTTGTAGGGGAATAATATTACTGCAACATTAATGAATGAGAGTTCAGCATCTCTGATATGGAGCAGGATCATAGCTCTGCTGTGTGCTGTGTATGTTTGCATTGCAGCAGACTTCGTGGGGGAAGAGTAGGTGGTTGTGGAGAGGTTATGATGCTGTCAAGTAGCATCAATTAATTTCTGCTCTGCTCTAAACTCTATGGGCATGACTTCTGGGCAGCCACGCAGGTTGGAGTAAGTGATAAAAGTAGATAAAAGCTCACAGGGACACGTGCTTTTAAGTTCTGGGGGGATCCAGGGTCCCACAAGCTTGGAAAGTTACAAGAGGGAGGACTACTGTTGAAGCAAGCCAGAAACGAACAGACCCACTGAGGTCCATCGAGATGTGGTTGGTCACATCCTGGAAGGGGTAGCAAACTCTTCAGCTCAGGAAAAAAGTGGTGCAGATGGTGTCTGCTTTAAAAGCAGCCTGCAGTGTTTGCAAGGCGATGGGCAGCAGGGCCTGGCTGGCATCCGAGTGCAGAGCGTGGCATCCGTGTTGAGGTTTGCTGAGATCTACTTACTACGTGAAAAAGTGGGATAGTATCCCCAAAAAAAACAGGGCCTGAAAGACTTCTGTCTGACAGGTTCTTACTAATGAACTGTAGTTGGTGCTGGGCACCTCCTCTGTTACTCCTGCTGTGTTCCCCAGCTGGGGAAGGGGCATGGGAAAGCTGTATGGAGTTTGTACCGCTGTGATATTAAACATCATGAACATCATGTTTGGACATGGGGGAGCACTTTTTTGGGTTTGGTTTTTTTTTTTTTCGGGGCGGGGAGGGGGCATGTTAAATTACAAGGGTGTGATTTGTTGTTGCTTGTCCTGTGCAGTGGAGAAGGATGGTCTTCGTGGAGACTGAGCTCCTAAGCAGTAAAGCAATAAAATGCTGCCACCCTCTTTCAACATTAGCTGGCCCTTGCAAATTAAGCCCCCTATATTTCTGTGCTGATTTGCAGGTATCTTCATGGTGGTGGTTTTCCCGCTGTTTGTTTTCAAATGAGGCCAGGTGCTGGGAACTCTCTGCTAGCGCAAAGCAGAGCAAACAATGCAGTGAGATGAAAAATAAGAAAGATTTTACTGCCAAATCACACAAGCATCACTAAATTGTTTTTCTTTCTCTTGTTTGTTTGTTTGTTTGATTTAAAAAAGCAAGGTATATCTGTGAAAAGTGAAGATCCATTTGCACTGGCTGGGGGGGTTCAACCTGTTTCAGCATCTGTTGTATTACTTTCTTCCAGCTCTTGTCTGGAAGCAAGATGCAGTACAAAGTGCTGATATTTCTGGTGTGCTTTTCCCTTTCTGCTGAAGTTAAGGTTTTCCCTGCTTTTTAATTTGACATCCCTTCTAATTTGGTTGTCTTTTGGACAGCCTTTTGCAGACTCACTCATGTTTTGGGGTACAAGAGGAGACAGACAGCATCTCACCCTGTCTCTCTGCTGCCCTACCACTTCCCCAGCAGCAGCTCACAGGGTTTTGGCTGATGCTTTGTGTGACCGGGCTGTGTCCCAGCTGCTATAGAAAATTCCCGCTCTGCCACCACCTCAGAAGAGCCCATATAGGAACAGTACTGCAGAAAGGAGTTCAGTCTCTACCCAAATATTTCTGCTTTTTTTGGGGGGAGTATAAAACTAGCTATGTGCACAAGGGAAAGATGGGAGAGAGTAAAAAGATTTCAATGTTCAGCAAGAGAAAGCTTTTTGATTTATTTTTTCCATCCCTTCGCTTGGACTGTACAGTTATCTTTTGCTGTTGGAAGGTGGCATTACTACACAGGCAAACATTTTTCCAGTGCCAGCCAGGCCTAAAAGCGTGGTTTGTTTTCCCTGTGCGGTTCTCCACAGTCTTCCCCATCTGGGGCCAGGTAACCAGGTGGGAAATGTGACGTTTCCTCAGTTGTGCACAGAGTTGCCGAATTAGGTCCCACTTAGTTTTCACATTGAGTGCTCTAGAGCTATTTTAACAGGGGTTTGAAGGATCAGAGGAGTGTGGCTGGGTTATTTTGTTGATTAAACAAATGAAATAGATTTCAGAAATTAAACAAAACCAGCCTAGGGCCTCTCTCGTAACTGCTGTGATGCGCTTTTGGGGTGATATGTCTGAAAGAACACATTGCTTCTGACCTGTGTGCTCTAGTACCGGATAGCTTTGCTGAAACAAAGCAAATTGAAAGCTCTTGTTTCTGCACGCGGGCTCTCTGTGGTTTGGTTTGGACCTCTTTCACAATGGCAGCTGTCTGCTCCGAGCTGAGCACTTTTGTTTTCTACCTGGTTGCTTTTTGCTGTTTTGTGCATTTGCTCATTTTTTTTATTAAAAAAAAAAANTGGTTGTTTTTTTTTTTTTTCCAACCTCCTACAGCATGGCAAGACAAGCGCGAGATGTGGCAGGTGAGCTGGAGGGGTGAGAGCTGCCTTCCCTCCCTGCAGCACCCCTGCACCCTGTGCCTATGGCCACCCCACCGCAGCAGCAGCCCAAAAAGGAGGTCAGTTACCGGGGTCCCATCTATAATGAAACGTAAAGAGTGAACCAGGCCAGCATTAGGAATAGAGGTTGTCCTGTCCCTGGTGCAGCCAGGGATGGATGTGAATTCACATCCAAGCGCTGGATGTGAATTTTGTCCCTCAAAGGGACACATGTGCCGGGGACAGGTGGTGAAACATAGCTTGGGTTGCCATCATGATGCACTGGTTACTAAGCCTTGACTGTTGCTGAGGGGTATCTTCTCTTCCCCATAAGTTGGAGGAGCTGAAGCGTCATTGTTTAGCAGCTTGGTCAGGAGAAACACCATGTATTTAGAGCTGTCCGCTGTGGCTTTGATGTTCTGGCAAGCAGCTCATGTTTGAAAGCTGTGAGATGCTCCTGGTGCTTTCTCTGATGTCCTTAGATGAGACATGGCAGCCCCTGCAAACGTACGTGATGCCGCTCACACAGATGTGCCATGGCAGAGGGGGGTGTGTGTCTGTCCTCCTTAGCAACTGTGCATTGATTTATCCCAAATGACACCCTTAGCGAGGTCCTGCAGGGCCCGTGGCTTGGAGGTCCCAATAAACTCTCCTCGCTCATGCAGGTATTTGGCCTCGTTTCCTCCTCCTCTTTTCAGGACGCAGGTTGAAGGGACAAAGTGTCTGGCTGGTTGTGAGCCCCCCAAACTGCACATCTTGGACTGAAACTCATTTGTTTTTGTTACTGATCTCCAAAAAGAAGCATTTGACTTGGGCTTGATTTCTATGGCGGATAGTGAGTCTCATGTGGCAGAAAAACTATTCGAAGTGTAGAGTTAGCAAACCAGCAATTAGACATGCAGAAAACCACTCTGGAACAGAAGATGGAGGAGAAGCAACAATCTGTACAATTTTCTTGTAAAACTGTAGCAGACAGAATTTGTCATCTGTCCACACATTTATATATGTTTTGGAGTGACCTTGGCCCTTCCTCCGGATCGGAGCATCCCTGCTTGGGGCAAATCCTCATGTCCTCATGAGAGGTGGGAGCTCAGCACAGCAACTCTCAAGGCAGTGGAGAGCTTGCTGAGCTTCCAGAGAGTGAAGAATTCAAAACATTTAGTCTGACTTTTAAGAAATCTTTGATTGATTCAAAGTTGTGACCTAGATGTTTCTTGTCCTCCTCTCTCTCTTCCATCACATTCCTTTATCTTTTTGTTCTTAACTCTTTCTTCCTTTGTGGGGGTGGGATTCTCAGTGAAATATAAATAAGCCTTGCTCTGTCTTTGTCTTTTGAATTTTCTTCCTTTTGCTGATGTTGCCACTTGAATTTTGCAGAAGGTCATACATCAGAAAAGGAGCAGACCATTAGGTGCAGCTGTGTGGCCTGAGAGGGAGAGCGAGCCACGGACGAGCATCCCAGGAGCTGTGGCTCCATCCTCATCTCACACTGCCTTGCACCTCCCTTCCCTAATCCATGAAAGTCAATGTCATGAGCACGGTGGGATCTGCAGGGCAGAGTGAGGTGACCCAATCACCTTCACCCTGTTTCCAGCAGCAGCCGCCAGGCTTACGGAGCCCATTCTGCCCCTTTCTCTCAACTTTTGGCCTGTCTCAGCCAAATTGGGTACAAGGGAAGAAGCTTCAAAGATAATTAATTTTCTGCGAGCATCATTAAAAATGGATGGCCAGGACTTTTGGACAGTTGCGTGTTTGTCTCTAGCTTCTGATCCTGTCTGCAGTGGGATGCAGCACACCACAGATCGCAGCCAAAATACTCTTTGGGAAGACAATTGTGAGGGGAAGTAAAAGGGAATTTTGAAGGAATATGTGCAAATAATAGAGAACGTTCAGTGTAATCCAGTTTAAAGGTCAGTCAGCACAAATCTGAAGACCAAGCATCATTTCTTCTACTGTTCATCTGCTGGTTTATTATTAAAAGGGACAAGGGAAAAAGGAAACAGAAAAGGAGAGATTGGCTCAGAGGTGCTAATGCTTTGGGGAATGACAATGACAACGTTGGTGATCCCAGATTAGAGGGAAATGGCATTGTGTCATCCTGACCGAGGCAGAGCCATAAGCCTGTGTGCAGCCCCATGGCTGTTGCATGGAGCTGACCTCAGATGCTCTGTTTTCCAGGGAAGCACTCAGAGTTTAAATGCACCCTTGAAAGTCAACCAGCTGGTCCAGCGCTTCACTGAATCAGAGCGAGCATGCGGGAGACCCCGGTCTCCGTTGGGACGGGGAGGTGCGGAGGCAGCGGTGGCTGTGAACGCGGAGCACTGTGTGGTTATGCTGGGGCATCTGCAATACAACAAGTAGCGTTTCTGCACAGCATCTTGTCTGTGGTGTGCATTTAGTGTTTCACAGCTTGCATTTTGCAAGCGCCTTGTCTGCAAAGGTGCTTCGTGGAGAATTTGTGTATGAAGTGCTTCGCGTATGGAGAATTGCTTCATGCCGGGTTTTGAGTACATGGAGCTGGAAGCTGCCATCCCTGCTCTTATCCCCATCTGGAGCTGCTTCCTCTGACACTGTATCATTTTGAGTTTCCATATATACCAGAGGGGTATGATCTGTGACGGGCAGAGTAGCAGAAATATGCTCTAGAGACCTGCAAAGTATTCATCAGCTGCAAACAGAACTGAGAAGTTCGCAGCTGCTTTTACAGCACCTATTTCTGGGTTTTGTGCCAATGCAGAAGGGAGAGGAGCAGGTTCAGGGACAGCACTGAGGTGGTTGTAAACTGTCCGCTGATGTTGGATGCGTCCAAATGTAACTGCAGTGGGATTTTTATCTTGTTTGATCTTCATGTCTGCTGGGTACTGGAGGCAGCTTATCATTTACAGGCTTCACGATGAGAATATCTGTGTTTGGTTAGACATGAGATCATGGAATCACAGAATGGTTTGGGTTGGAAGGAACCATTAAAGATCATCTAGTCCATCCCCCTTGCAATGGGCCAGCACATCTTTAATTAGATTTCTACTTCAGATTCTCCATTTAATACACTGCTACAAAAATCAGCGCAGGTCTTACCCACTCTGTAAATCTCCACTTTCCATCCTCCTGCAGTTTGTAAACCCCAGTGCCTCCCCCACCCCATCCTAAGGGCTCCTTGATTGTAAAAGATGAGTTTTCCATCAGGACTGGAAGTATTATGAATCCAGAGCCCATCTGATCAAGAGGAGTAGCAAATTGGAGTCAAGGATTGATTAGAAAAGGCATCTTGTCAAATAGGAGAGTGACTTTTTTTTTTTCCTTTTTTTTTTTTTTTTCCCCCATTAATGTCTTCTGCAGNTGTTAAAATGGACAGGTGCTTTTTTTTTTTCCTTTTTTTTTTTTTTTTCCCCAATTACTGAAACTGTTTTGACAACTAAATTCCCTTCCTTCCCTCCACCCACTCCTGATGAGTGCGGGTAGATCCTAAAACTGCTGGTGTAGTTTTTCTTTGTGGTTGTTCTGACTGATGTTGACCTCAGATCCTTTTAAAAATATGTTTTACAACATTCTTGCATTTGGGAACTTTCAAAACCACTTCGACGTATGAGTCATGCTTAAAAAGGGATTATTGTTTTTTAATTCTGTAGGGAGTGAAGTGCACAAATCAGGGCTTGATGAGAGTCTCGGCAGGGTCACAGGAAGGGACCGTGTTTAAAAGATATCTAAGGGCTTATGTGACCTTTGCTAGCTACCTCTGTCAATACTGAGTGAAAAGTGGTGTTTTGAAGGAACTTTTGTTACAGAAAAGACTTGATAGCCTCCATAGATCTGCTGCAGTTTCTTTGAATCCACCTCTTGTTAATACACAGACCTTTGAAAGTGCTGATTTGCATTAACTCTTCTTTCTGCCTTTGCTTTTACAACCAAGGCAGGGCCTATAGCTTTATTTAGAAATCACCCATCATGAGTAACCACAATCATTTAGTAGACATATTTACAAGGTAAGTGACAGTGGGAAGTAATTAAGTTTAATATAAATCACACTCAATTTCAAATCTGCAGGCTTCAAAATAATAATTAATAGAAACTGCAGCTTCTATAAAAAGATGTAGTATTTATAGCAGCATCTTCTTTCTTTTCTAGCTAAATGCACTGAGTCTAGCACAGATTAAAATCCCCTGTCTGTTCATCTTATTTGTTTCAAAGCCGTTTTCTACCTGTGGCACGCTTCACTGCAAATCATCCGCTGTTTTTGTTCTTTGTGAGGAGGTTTTTACTCTTTAAGTTGATGATGATGCTCTTGTTCAGCATTGTCCAAAACAGCCTTGTAAATGTACATATGTTGAGCTGTGGCTTTCTGCTAAATCTGTGTTTTATAGATCAGTGCCTAACGATGTGTGCTTTGTTTCACAGGTGTCATGCAGCTGACAGGTCTGCTGGCAGAGGTGATGGTCACAGCCGGGGCAGAAATTCTTCATTAAACGGAACAGAGTGAAATAATCAAGGGAGGTTGGAGCTGTTTGCAAGATCTATTGAGTTGATTGCTCACCCTGTCTAAAAAAGTCATCATCTGGGACAACAGCCCACTGCCAGCGGCTGCCATGGCTAGCAAAAGAAAATCAACGACTCCTTGTATGGTACGAACTTCTGAAGTCATGGAGCAGGAAGGCACCGAGGGCATCGAGGCTCCTCAAGAGAAGGGGGCTGGCACACCACAACAGGACTCTAAAAAAAATTGGCCTTCAGAAAGCTCAGTTAAAGACTGTGAAGTGGTTGAGGCAAAGCCCCCAGCTGAAAATCAGTCTAAGAAACCCCAGGGTGGTTATGAGTGTAAATACTGTCCTTACTCGACACAAAACTTAAATGAATTTACAGAGCATGTTGACACTCAGCATCCAAATGTCATTCTCAACCCCCTGTATGTCTGTGCTGAATGCAGCTTCACAACCAAAAAATATGATTCTTTATCTGACCACAACACAAAATACCACCTGGGAGAGACTAACTTTAAACTGAAATTAATTAAACGCAATAATCAGACTGTTTTAGAGCAGTCCATTGAGACCACCACTAACGATGTCACTGTCACAAGCGGTGGGCTAGAAAATGCAGAGTGTGATGATTCACTTCATGGGGGCATTAGTGCGAGTAAAACACCAATGATGAAACTGGGAAAGCCTAAAGGGGAAACCAAGAAAGGTCCCAAAAAGCCAGAAGAGGGAGTTACAGAAAACCACATGGATGGTGCCCTACCCCGCATCATAACTGAAGCCACTGAAGCTATTGCTTGTATCAATGGAGACCTTCTCCATGATGTGTTAGCCCATGTTATGCCATCTGTACAGCTGCCACCAAATATTAACCTTGTCCCCAAGGTGCCGGTACCTCTGAACAGTACCAAATACAACTCTGCACTAGACACTAATGCAACCATGATCAACTCCTTTAATAAATTTCCTTACCCAACGCAAGCGGAGTTGTCGTGGTTGACAGCAGCATCAAAACATCCAGAAGAACAAATCCGAATCTGGTTTGCTACGCAGCGTTTGAAGCATGGTATAAGTTGGTCTCCTGAAGAAGTAGAGGAGGCAAGAAAGAAGATGTTCAACGGTACTATCCAGGCAGTTCCCCAGACCATCACTGTCCTGCCAGCTCCTTTGACAACTGCAAAAATGCCCCAGCCTATCATCCAGACAGCTTTGCCTTGTCAGATACTGGGCCAGACTGGTCTGGTTTTGACTCCTGTGTCAAACGGTTCAACTGTTTCCTGTTCACCAATTACGCTTGCTGTTACCCCAAACCAGGGGCAAAAGAGGACGATACAGACCTTATCAAGTGCCCCAGAGGCCAAGCGTCCTCATGTAGTTCAGGTGCCTGAGATTCCTGCCAAGGTGACTGGTGTACCACTGACGCCAGCCAGTGAGCGAAAAAAGACGAAGGAGCAGATAGCAGAGCTGAAGGCCAGTTTCATGGCAAGCCAGTTTCCTGATGATGCGGAGGTCTACCGGCTGATAGAGGCAACGGGTCTGTCCAGGAGTGAGATCAAGAAGTGGTTCAGTGACCACAGGTACAGAAGTCAAAGGGGCATTGTGCACATTCCTGGTGATGCTTTAGGGAAAGATCAAATAGCACCTTCAGCTGGTCGGCATGGCCGTTCATTTCACCCGTACACAGATTTTACTCCCCAGAGATTCAAAGAGAAAACCCAAGAGCAGCTTAGGGCCCTTGAGGAGAGTTTCCTAAGGTGCTCTTTTCCTACCCAAGGAGAATTGGACAGGCTTCGAGTGGAGACTAAGCTGAGTAGGAGGGAGATAGATTCATGGTTCTCTGAGCGGAGAAAGATAAGGGACAGCATGGAGCAAGCCGTCTTGGACTCAATGGGATCATACAGAAAAATTAAAGAACAAGGAACTCCCAACGGTGCAGTAAGCCAGGCAGAACTGCTGAGTAGCTCTCAGCTCCCCGGTGCTTTATCTGGGTCCTCTACCACGTTTAAGAAAACCCAAGAGCAGATTCATCTACTGAAAAGCACATTTGCACGGACCCAGTGGCCATCGCCCCAGGAGTATGACCAGTTAGCATCTCAGACTGGGCTCACAAGAACTGAAATAGTTCGCTGGTTCAAGGAAAACCGGTCTTCACTAAGAACGGGGTCACTTAAATGGATTGACCAGTACCAGCAGCAGCATGTTGTTGATAGTCATAATGAGCAAAGCCAGAAAAAGGGATCAAAACACATCGAGAATCCAAAGAATGGTAATGAGGTGTCTCGGCAGCATTACCAGGAGCATAAAAAACTGAATGAAGAGAATGGGGGGAAACTAGTGGTGAGAGCAAAAAGAGACTGCGAACCACTGAAAGACTCTTTGTTGGGGAATCAAGCAGAGGGTACGGACAGGTTGGAGTGCAACAGCCACGACGGCCACGGCAGCGAGGAGAACGAGGAGCCAGCAGAGGTCAACTGGGTGGAGGTGACGGTGGGCGAGGATGATGCTGCATCGGACTGTACTGACAGCTGGAGCCAAACAGCACCTGAAGGCCAGGCAGAGCTGGCAGACTTTGACTCTGAAAGTATATCTGGAGACAATTCCCACGTATAAACAGGTAATGCTGATGGTGCCCTGTTTCTCTGAGCCTGCCTCTGTCTGGGTGTGCTTGCAGCATCCTCTAGCCCCTCTTCAGTATAAACCCCTGGAGCCCATCCGTGCCGGATCCTTGTGCCTGCTGGATGCCTGAACAAAAGGGAGACCCATCCTACTTGTAAATTAAAGCAACTGTATGGTAGGGGCGGGGTTAGTGCCGTTTGCCTTGTTTCTTGTCTGCTTGTGGGTCAAGTTCTGGATAAGGGAGATCTTTTTTAAATTTTTTTTTTTTTTTTGGTAATAAGCAATTAAACTTTCTGCCTTTAAACGACCTATGTAACCTCTGCAGCACTTGATGTAAAACACCAGCTGAGCCACGCAATGAAATAGTAAGTAACGCTAGTTGCTAATATCCCCCTTTCTAACAGATCATTCATCTCTGGTGAATAGAGGCTGTGCCTGTTTTTGCACCTTGGGTCCTTCCTTTGCAGCATCCTGCCCTGCTCAGAATAAAAGGTCACTGGCGGAAGGGCCCAAGACAGAGATGCTTCTTTATGCAACAGCAAGCAGGGAGAAAAAAAAAAAAAAAAAAAAAAAAGGTTGGGTGCAAAGTAGGAGACAGGAAAGNAAAAAAAATATGTTGTGGGGACTGAAGTGGCTCATGCAAATGTGCTCTCTTCCTCTTGCAGGTGAGAACGGTCTCCAAGCTCGCTTTGTTCTGCTTGCTCACTCTAGAGGCTTAGGAAATGCCCCAGACTAAGCTGTGTGGGTGTTTTAGCAGCTCTTCTTCACAGGATCTTGAATTTAAAAGCAAACTGCAGGGCCTTTATTTAAGGGGGTTTTATACGATCATTCACAATGAGAAAGGATGTTTTACATGGACAGCTGAAGCCTGTTTCTGATCACACTTGCACAGGTATAAATCTGGAGCAAGCACCGTCAGCATTTCTTGACTTGCATTTCTTGAGTTCACTGGAGCCTGTAACATTTTGTGCTCAGTATAACCGAGTCTGTCTCTCCCAAACTGGAGTCTCCTTAAGCTAGAACTTATCCCACAGAAAGCTCGGCACCCTGCATTAACAACCACAATAAGCAACACCTGTTTTAGAAAGAGTTAGTAGTTTTCTGGTGTCTAATAATATACTTCAGCATTTCTTTAAAAATATATATAAAAATTAAAAAAAAAAAAAAAATACAAAAGCCAGGACTGATATAAGTCCCTCCCCGCTTGCAGTGAAGACTTACTATTGCAGCTGGCAGTACTTGAATTGAACTAGTGTTTGTTGCAGAGGTGCAGTTTTTCTTAGCAAGCCCTGCTGGCTAGCCTAGAGCCCTCCACTTTCTCCATGTGCAATACTTGTCCAAAAGTCTCCTGGACATTTTCTCTGAGTTGAAAAGGGAAACCCTGCGCTGGTTTTATTTTGAACTGTGAATAGTGTCGGGTAATTTTGAGAAATGTTATCACAGCGTCTGTATCACAGAGTATCTTAAAGCTCTAGGCTGCAATACAAGGCACTGTCCTGTGTTATGCTTGGCTGTTACCTGTATGGCAAAGGCAGAGATTAAAGGAGAAGGACATGGGAACATCAGCCAGAGGCACACTGGGGTGCCACTGCTGTGCAGCCACATAAGAAGGGAGAGCCAAGATCTGATCTGCCTTTTAAAATCAAATACACGATGAATAAATGCACTGTGGGATTATTTTTTTCAGGGTTGTTATTCCAGATCATTTCCCCATTCCAGCTATAAAAGTTCGTACTGAGGAGAGGGAGCAGACCAGGGGCTAGGAGAGGGAATGGGGAGGAGGGCAGGAGAAGGGGGACGGTTGCCTGAAATCACTGTTTCTTACAAACCTCTTGTACCATGAACCCAAGCTCTGCAACAACCCTCTTCCGGCAGTGTAGGTTTGGTGCCTGCATTTGGTGCTTGCAAGCAGTGTAGGGTACGTTGAGGTGAACCTCCTGCCCTGGCACAGACGCTGACCATAAAGCTCCAGGGCTGTGGAGGTGCTCAAGTGTTATCGAAGAAGAATTTTAATATGAACTTTGATCTCAGTTAAACTTCTGCTGGGTTATCCTTTTGAGGAGGAACTTTCTGGTGGCTGGTTGTAAAACACACTTACTGAGAAGAGATGCACTGGAGCAGGACTTCCACTGCAGTAAGGTCAGAGAACCATTTTGTCCTCTGATCTTTGCCCATTTCTCAGTGTGCTGACCTGGGGACTTGGCAAAAGCCGAAAGTCTTTTTCATTTTCCTTTATTCTTCCTGTAAGTCTCAGCCCAGAAATGCAAGTGCCTGCTCTCCAGTGCCCACATGGAGGCATTGTCACAGGTATTGTGACACAAAAGCTGGAAGCTTTATACTCCACACTGATAGGACCTGTGGAAAAATCCCAGATACTGGCTTCTTTTTCCTTCAGGATAAGCTTTCACTCTTATCTTTGGGAAACCTATCTTTTATAATTTTTAATGAAAATTTCATGTTAAATTAACAAGTTATTATCTTAGGTAACATCCAGGGTATGACTCAAAAGCAAAGACTGTGTAAGACCTGACGGAGAGTTTGTTTCTACCTGTTGTGTTATAAAACTCTGGTTTTTCCTAACATTGTAGCCCTTGGTACCTTGGAGGGGTCATGTCACTGTCCTGGCTGCACGTGGGAGGTAGACTGAAGAGCTGACGAGGGACTTCTCCTCCTCTGGACTCTCACACAGCCACAGTCATTATGTGAAACCTTCACTGCTGAACCCTGCATCAGGCAGAAACGCACTCCTTTGATATTCATGGTGTTGCAGTTTTCTCAGCTTGATGTACATAGTTTAAAGTGAACGTTTTTTGGTGATCAATCTCCATACTCCTGTTGTTGGCTCAACTTGTGTGCAGCTTCTGTAAAACCTGAGCTCTTCCAGACCATCTTGGTCACTCCCTGCTCCCATGTGTAGCTTTAGGAGTTTCTGAAACTATTAGGGAGTATTTGTGTTACAGCCTAGACAGACTTTATGCCTTAGAAAACAGTTTTTTAAAACTGATCTGTGTTCAGCAGATTCTGCTGCTGCTGCAGCTAGTGGGAGTTTCATGAGCGTCTGGCCTCGGCAAGAGCAGGATTCACGCCAGGCTCTGAAATGCCATCCCTGAACTAAGAAAAGGCTCTTTTACTAAGTCCATATCTGAAGCTTTTGATAAAATTGGATTTATTCCACAGAGCAGGTCAGGTTTCCTGAATAGTAGGGCTGGGAGACCTGTCCCCAAAGGGTACTGGGGCCTTCAAGGTGTTGAGTGGCTGCTGTGGGGTGCACAAAAACCATCGCTGAAAATGCTCCAGATGCTGCACAATGAAGCCTCACATCTCTCTTGCAACGAGGCCCAACTGTTCTGTCAAGAAAGTGCTTTAGCTCCCTTCCCATCAATAGAGATATTCCTGCCTTCCAACAGCACGGGTCAAAATTAGGTCTGTTGCCCCCATTTGCACAAGCCTGACAAACAGGAACGTCCTAAATGAAATAACAGCAAATTGCAGCTCAGACATGAGAGCGGGACCAGAGCGTGCCGAAGTGGTTGGCAGCTACCGCTGGCTTTATTCACAGCATTGTCTCCCCGTGGGGTTTTCCCGAGATCGGTATTTCCTCAGCCCAGAGCTTTTGGTTTTTTCTCAGAAGCATAGTTTTTTTTTCCCCACCACCACCTTCTCCACTGTAAACTTTCATTTTTAGAGCTACCTCATGACACCTATTTTAAGCCCAAACCCTGCAAGATGCAGGCACCAAAGTCCATGGCTCATGGTAGGAGCGAGGTAGGTGGACACCCCAGAAAATGTGTGCCCTGGCTCCTGATGGTCTGGGAGTTGCACACCAGGAAAAAAAAAAAAAGAGTCTGAAGGAAGTCACCTTTTGCTTCTGCTTTATGCATCATACCAGGCATCAGAGGTGGTCTGGGTCCTCTTGGTGCCTCCAGCCCCTTTTGCACCACTGCAGGAGCTGAGATCACTCAGTTGCTGGTGGCCCAGTGCATTCCTCAGTGTCCGAAACTGGTAAAAGTGAACAGCACCGGGGTTTCCCACCCTTTCTGTCCGAATCCTTACTTTTCTTGTGGTTTACGGTTTCATCCATAAAGCTAGCTGTAGTGCCCATTACTGGTGTTGGGCTCTGAGGTGCCATCCTGAAGTCAGTGTGGGGTTGACCAGTGGTTTTTGCAGAACTTGGGTCACCCTAAAACATTTCAGGGAATGAGGCCGAAGTACGGAGGACTGGCCATTTCACTGTAGCGCAGTGAAGGACTTCAGAAGGGGAAGCAAAACCCAACGTAACAATTAAAATTTTCCAGTGAGTTAGGACGAGCAGGGGCTGTTTGAGGAAGGGTCGCAAGGATGAGGAGGACTTTTGCCTTTGGTGTTGGTGCAAACCCATCCCCTTTTACTGGGCTGGACCACACTGCTTTCTGCATTGCAGGTGCCAGACAGAGCTCACTGCTTTTGTGAGAAATAACAGACCTGGTAGTAACGTTCATAAAAGGTGTGAAATAATGGGTTAGCTCAGGTTTTGGTAAGCACTGGTGCAGGATGGGTGAGGAGGATGGTGCAGGAAAGCCGTCGCCTCCTGCTGCTGCTGCAGCTCCAGCCTAAGCAGCCTAAGCGGGTGCTTGCACTTGCATGTTTACATCTCAATGGGGAAAAACGTGCTGAACACAATCGTTGTCACAGAGCCCTTGCTCTGTGCTGGGAACTGGGGATATATGTAGGTGGGTAAGTATTTGAAGTTGGGGTTTTTGGGGGTTGTTTTTTAATATCTGGTCTGTGGTGCAGCCTTTATGTAGGTGCAGGAGCCGTAGCAGAGCCAGGGAGCTGCTCTGCAGAGCATGGGCACGTGCAATTTTTTTCCATTGTTTTGCAGTTTGTATAGTTAGTTCTAAAATCATGCAAAGAAAAAAAAAAAAAAAGAGAAAGTGTTTAATGAGAGGATTTACTAGGGAAAAAAAGACCTGAAGTCTTCTTGCCTTTAGCACCATCCATGCTGTGATCGCAAAGTAGCTGCCCCAACCCATGTGCACGTCCTCTTTGAGCCAGCGTGAGGATCTGCCCGAGGTGTATAGTAGTGAGGGATCAGCAGAGTCAAGGCTGGGCTGTATGTCCCTGTTAGAAATCTGTAGGAGGAGGTTGTTAGCTGGGTGTTACATGCAACAAAAATCCAGCACCCTACCGCAGCATCAGGCTGTGATGGGGATAGACTTCAGGGTATGGTTAGTACAAAATACAGTGCTACCGTGCGTGCAGGGATGTAAACTGGACGCGGTGTTAGTTGACAGCTCAAATAGCTCACAGTGCTTTCAAAAATAATATGCTGCTTTTATAATTTTTGCAGGAGTACTCCTCGGCTGCACTGTCCTGACGTTGAAGGGGAAATGCTGTCTGAAAATAGAAGAAAACTATTTTCCTGCCCGGAGTGAGATAGTGTGTTGCGACTCCAGGTCTCAAATGGCGCTTGCAGAGGCACAGAGAGAAATACTCTTGTGGAGCATCATCATGGGATCGTTTATAGTGCCAAAGTCCTACTACTGCATTAAAAAAGAAAAGAAAGGAAGAAAGGAAGAAAAAAGGGTCCTTGTACATAGGTTTCTCCTTAGCTTCTCTCCCACCCACTTTCCTGCCCAGCTTCTTCCTCTACTGGAACAGATTTGTACAACGTGGAAATTTTGTTAACTTTTTAATAGGTGCAAGTTATTCTTGGATATAATGCCATTGCAAAATTTGGGGGTTGGTTTAGGGGGAGGGAAGTGACTTTTGTGGGGGAGGGAGAACTTTTTGTGAAGCGTTTTAAGACAGATTTGCAATCTTTTGGAGTCTTGGTGCAGATCAACATCTGAGCCCAGATCCCCACCCGGGTTTACATTTCATCCCACTTAAATGCATTATGGGGTTGGGGAGGGTCGTTCTGGAGTGGTTGGGGTTTGGTTTTTTTTTCTTGTTGTTTTGACTTTTTTGTTTTGTTTTATGGCCACCTGCTACTGGTTGAAGTATTTAAATCTCTGCTTTTCTGTGCTCCTAGAAGGCGAGTATTCTCCAGCTCCTGTACTTCACTTTTCACAAATCAGCCCCAGCTGTGGGTCTCTGGAGATCTGGCTAGAATGCCTTTTTTTTGTT